>CM026218.1:11744822-11962322 GCA_014839995.1 Xenentodon cancila
CACAACAAGGACTCACGTTATTAAGCCGTCTTAATAAAACAGTCAGGATGGACTCTCCGCGTCTTCTTGCACGAGAAAAACCTAATCTAAATGGAAAATGCATTGTCTTCATTATTGGCAAGTGTACAATAAAGGCAGTTGCCATGGCTACAGCCAGCGGAGGCTCAAGCCTTGTTTGAGGCCAGTCGGACTACAAGAACAAAGTGGCTCCTAATGGAGAGATTGTACAAATGGCTCTCTGAGTGGCTTATATATCGCTGGCGTTCCCGTGCTTGCCAGCACAGACACAGCACCTCTAGCGATCAGTTTCACATCATATCCTTGCGTCAGTGCCGGTTTCAGGTAATGAAACAATATCAGTGGCTAAGTTATTTGCTGCTCTGCTCAGCAGCCTTTAAATATTCCTAGAAAGTCATTTTCAAGTGGCGGACCGCTGTTGTTTTCCAGTGTGTCGGCTTTAAAGGAGCCATGTAGTAACTTCCAGGGTACGCCCATCAAAATGCAGATTGTCTTCACAGCATGGTGCCTGCCCAGGAGAATTACAGTTGAATACTAAGCAGGAGAAATTGCTCAGTTTTGACCTCTGCTTATGCTTTTGAGACAGAAGGAGGGGGTTACAAAGAGAGGGGGAGGAATAGCAGTGCTTAATTCGTTTTCTCGTCTCAATGTAGGTTAAATTACCTTTAAATCCCACACAGATTTGCACATTTCAGGTAAATGAGTCACTTGGCAGCTGATAAGTAGTGGCAAAGACATGCTGGGAATTAGGGGCTAGGTGTTTTCTTTTTTTTGTGTGTGTGTGGGGGGGGGGGGGTGCAAGAGACATTGAGCTAATAATAGTGGAAGTGGTCGTGTGGGACCTCGCTGCTCTCCGATTCATGTCAGATAATAATTGGTTTACTTGATGCGACGCCCTGTGTTTTGGTAGGGATGGGGGCTGCGGTAAAACAAATTACCCGGGGGGTTGACCTTTGGCAGCATGGCGCTGACCTCAGCCAGAGAGGCTGCCAAACAGGAAAACCAAACCAGTCTGGCTCCTACTGGTGCAAGAGGATCATATACTGGCAATCAAAACTATTGCTGTAAATGTTGCTGTGTTTGCATCATTTATATAGATTTAGATCAAGCCAGCAAATTACGCACTGTGCAGAAACTGGTTGAAGATGTAAACTCCTTTCATGTATTACCATTTATTTCCGGTAATTTGATCAACAGAGACCCCGCCAGTTTGTGGTTGCTGTTACATTTTCATCCAATGAAATGTTTATTTAGAGCTGATGTGGGAGTGACTTCTGCACAACAAGCATAGCTGTCGAAATAGGAATTATTCCTTTTTTTATGTTAAGATATCAGTTTCACTTCCATTGTTTAGAGGGTCTCATGGTCACCCGGGCCCTACTTTTGCCAAAAAAACAACACCTAAAGTAACTTTGGACTCCCGTCCCAGTCGTCCCCTGCAACGACTGCGTAGCAATTCACAGCACTTTTCTGAGCACAAACCAACTGCAATAAATCTAAAGGGGACATCATGTCAGAGGCGACTAAGATAAAAAAGAAAGCAATGATGGAGGAGGAAATGTCAATCTCGGACAGTGCTGTAAAGGCAGTTCACCTGGTTTGCCTATAGGGGGACCCTCGAGCTGCAAATGACCAAACTTCCTTTATACCCCTGTGTCTTATTTGTGCAAGGTTAATTTGCCCTCGCGAGCAGGTTGTTTATGCATTTGAAAAGAGCTCTGTTTGCACTGTTACTGGTCTTAAAGTCCCTTTCATGTCTTTGTTAATCTGAGAAACAAGAGTTCTCAGCTCTCAAGATTGTTTGTCCTTCCCGGGCTCCGACACTCTGCAGTCGCAGATTCAGCGAGCCCCTTTTCTTTCAGTTTACTCTACAAAGCATTCATTCATTTCATGAAAGAGATCTAAGGCTTTCAAGCATCCAGAATGACTTCCTAAAAAAAAGTATCCATCATTTTTTTTTTTTGTAGGTCATAACTTCATATGTGCTTACAATTTATACTAAGATCTTTAGTAATTCTCTCTGTTCCCCGTACTGTCCCAAAAAGTCACCATTTGATATTATAACACCATCTATATGTTTAGTTGTTGGGATGTGTTTGTGAGTGTGTTTGCGGATGCATGCGTGTTTATGTGAGTATCGACCAGTGGAGGATGTGTCGCTGACAGGATGGCCAATCTGGCCATTGTGCCGGGGAGGGGAGCCTGCTTGCTTTCAATCCATTATTGACTAATCTCATTAGCCGAGGATCCTAACGCTGAATGAGCCGCAGAAACTGACTTATGTGCCCCCCCGACACACACACACACACACACACACACACACACACACACACACACACACACACACACACGTCCTGCTCATTAAGACGCAGCCATCACGTGAGCACACACTAACACGTTCACGTACAAACGCTCCTACATGCACACACACGTTGCCAAAGAGAAGAGGAGTCACTTGTAATTATAGACAGCAGTTTGGAAAGAAGTGTGGGGGGGGGTTTGTTGTTTTTTTTTTTGTTTTTTTTATTGGCCTTAATTCATCATTTTAATTAAGTGACTGCCTATCTGGGCTTTCTACTGGATTAGCTAATTATGTTTTCTGCACTTTTTAACGTGTGTCTTACATTCGCGAGCGTGCCCTGTCAGTCTCGTTCCACAGCTGCATGTACAGTATCGGCGCGTCAGGCCTGCTCGCTCGGCGCTGCTCTGCCGCTCGTGGATCATGCTCACCTGCGCTACTGTAAAAACATCTGCTTTGCATATCGGCTCGCTGCTGACAGTGTAAACTTCGCAGTCACGGAAAAGGAGATGCAAAGTGTCGCCTTGATTTGCACACTGTGATTTGTCTTAACGATGGTCACGCAGTGGCCTTTGTTCGCTGCGCGTTTTGCTGCTGGCCAGGTGACCGGGGCCGCGCGCCTCTGCGGTATCACCCAGCAAGGGAGCGAGCTTATCGCCACGGAGAGAGAGATTCACCACCCAACCGGCCTGTAATTGCTGATGGTTCAGCAGTTTTCGGGGGCTGAAACCAGAGGATACAGAATTACTCAGCCTTTTCCAACTCTTGCAGCATTATTTTCCTGATCCAGTGCACACATCTCTCTTTCCCCTCCTGAAAGCGTTGCAGCCTCTCGCACCTTCCCTCCCAGTGTGTTTGTTTATCTCTAACTGTGCGTGTGTCCCATACTCTTCTAGAAATGCTACTGCAGGCAGCTCTGCTTATGTTCACCTGTCAGGCTACCTCGACTTCTGATGAATGATGTGGAGCTCTGTTGTTTTTCCAACAGCTAGAGTCAAGTTGCTGCTAAATTACACCTGTGAGCTGCATACAGTGCCTGTCTGAGAAAGTAAAGTGAGCTGATACTGAAGTTTTGAATAATGGAAGAACCGGTCGAGAAAAGATGTATTCATTCTTTTCAGTTTTCACTTTGCATTTGAAGCTTTGTAGTCAGCCTATTTAAAAAAAAAAAAGGGTAATACAAAGAAAAAAAAAAGCTTGTAAACTGCTAAGTAATACTGAAAATAATCATGGATTATGTCACAGTAATGACTTTACTCATTACTGCACCGCTTAGGGAGAATTTGCGTCTTAATTTAAAGGCACTCTATGTAGCAACGGCACTCCAGGCCAGACAGGATCACTAGAGTGTTCATGAATCACTCATGGAGTAAGACAGAACAAAGTGCACAGTGTTGTTGTTTGTAAAAAAATAAAAAAATAAAAAAGGTAGTAACGTACTGGCATTCTGGAATGGTATATTGCGTTGTATTCCATATTTACTCCTAGCACCAACCGTGTCCCAGGTGGAGGTTCATTGCAGTTCCTCGTCCGGCCTCGAGAGGCAGTCCAAGGATAGGCCAAACACAACAGTAACTTTTGATTTCACAGACGAGAACATATTATACATACTTTATATTTCCAAAAGTATTCACCCATCCAAAAAGTTGGTATCAGGTGTTCCAATAACTTTCAAGGCCACAGGTGTATAAAATCAAGACCTCGGCATGCAGACTATTCTTACAACTATTTGTGAAAGAATGGGTCGCTCTCAGGAGCTCAGTGAATTCCAGCGTGGAACTGTGACAGGATGCCACCTGTGCAACAAATCCAGTCGTGAAATTCCCTCACTCCTAAATATTCCACAGTCAACTGTCGGCTGTACTATAAGAACATGGAAGTGTTTGGGAACGACAGCAACTTGGTCACGAAGTGGTAGGCCACGTCAACTTTCTGCAGAGGCAATTGCTACAGACCTCCAAACTTCATGTGGCCTTCAGAACAGAGAGCTTCATGAATGGGTTTCCATGGCCGAGCAGCTGCATCCAAGACATACAAGTGCAATCCAAAGTGTCGATTGCAGTGGGGAAAACCACGTCGCCACTGGACTCTAGAGCAGTGGAGACCCGTTCTCTGGAGTGACGATTCGCGCTTCTCCATCTGGCAATCTGATGGACGAGTCTGGGTTTGGCGGTTGCCAGGACAACAGTACTTGTCTGACTGCATTGTGTCAAGTGTAAAGTTTGGTGGAGGGGGGATTATGGTGTGGGATGTTTTTCAGGAGCTGGTCTTGACCCCTTAGTTCCAGTAGAATGAACTCTGGATGCTTCAGCATAGCAAAACTTTTTGGACAATTCCATGTTCCCAACTTTGTGGGAACAGTTTGGAGCTGGCCCCTTCCTCTTCCAACATGACTGTGCACCAGTGCACAGAGCAGGTCCATAAAGACCTGGATGACAGAGTCTGGTCTGGAGGAACTTGACTGGCCTGCAGAGAGTTCTGACCTCAACCCAACAGAACACCTTTGGGATGAATCAGAGCGGAGACTGAGAGCCAGACCTTCTCGTCAGTCATCAAACATATATTGGCTAAAATTGTGGTTCTCAACCAGGTGCACATCTTTCCCAATTTCAAATCAGCACACATAGCACATACGGTGGTCCAAATGAGCCAAATTTCCCAGCTCTCAGCTCAAAATGGCCCAAATTCACCATGAGCCACCTAGCAACTCACTTAGCAGCTACTCCCATCTACATGTTTGGAGCTTGCTCCCTCTGTAGCAAATGTGATGCTTGTGCATGGAGGGATGAGCTGCTGTCGTGTCTTATGACAGCTTTAGTCTTGAATTGCATAACTCATGCAAACTGCTACCCATCCAGGCATTAAATATTCACTTGCTGCTATTTTTAGCTCGCTGTAAGATTATATAAAATGAGACATACTGTCCTACAAGCATGTGATGTGGACCTCTGAGACTCCCATGCGTTCTGATTTGCCAACAGATCTATTTTCTTTTTATGCTGGAGTGACTCGAGATAGGTGAAGTAATGTATACTGAATAAAATAATTCAGGATACCTTCAAAAAGGAAGCGGAGATGTGCACCAAAAAAAAATCTGATGCAAAATGAATAATGTTAGTTTCAATCAAGGACTCTTCTGAGCCTATTCATCTCCTGGGATTCCCCCTTTTTCTCCCCCCACTGACACACTGGTTGTCTTCACAGCTGCATGGGAGATGAGAAGCTTCCCAATTCATTTACACAAAGGCAATCAAAACATGGCAGCCTGAGATATCTGGCAAATTAGAGCGATGCAAGCTGCATGGTGCAGATTCAAGAACAGGCAGAGGAGGGATGGAGTGCTGCATGTTGCATGGGATTCATCACATGTTTGTGTGTGTCCCCCATGGCTCCATAAGCAAGATTTGTGATACAGATTTACTGCAGCCTGTTCCGCCTAACCTCTAAATCAGCCCTCCTCCCACGCCGCGGACCCCACTCGCCTTTTAACATACAGACGCACTCAGGCTGGTCACGGAGGGGGCGTGAGGGAGAAGAGGTCGAACCGCTGCTGTTAAAAAAAAAAAAAAGCCTCTGCTCTGTGAGTCAAGCGTCTGTCTGTCTAGTAATGTGTTGTCATTGACCAATTAGGGAATCCAGATCAAACAGGCACTGGGAATGGCCTCTCGCTGCCCCTCTCGAAGCTCTCCGCTCCTTTTAATTGAGCACGTTTGTGGAATGAGAGGCTTCTCATTGAGAAGGACTGTGGATATGAGCGGGCTGTTAACACCGGATCAGTCCGCTCCGAGAGCTATCGGACGATCTGCGGACGTGAAAACAAATACACTTTCATGAGCTGTGTCAGATCATCCGAATGCAGACCAAAATCGTTCTCCAGAGAAGGCACATCTGGACATTTACGGCGGAAATGTTAAACTCCTCTCATGTGCTTTTGGATAATATCTACTATGTGCAGCGGTTTCTGATGTTTATTTGCTTACTTTTGATGTTTCATATTTGTGGTGAAGAAGGAGAGGAGAAATTTCATCACGGTCATGTTTCCGCTGGCGTGGCTACACAAGAGAAAACTGAACCAGATACCAGTTAATCTTCTTGGAAGCTGTTTCGCAATCGAATGTTTTTGATTTGCCTGATTGTTGGTGGATCCACCGAGCGGTTCTCGCACGATGTTTTTTATTGGTTTTTCCTGGACTTTAGAGTCTTCGTTGGCAGCTGTTTCGTAATCGCAGGACAAACTAAGGAAATGGCAGAGACCGTCCCCTTGTAGCTGTTTCCTACTTTGTGAGATTAGGTTGTTTTAATTGTCAGAGGCCAATGCAGTGTGTTTTTAAAAAAAAAAAAAAAAAAAAAAAAAAGAAGCCCACTGGCACCCACCGAATTGAAAGGATAGATAAAAGCAGAAGATGTTCCTGAGTTCATTATAAGGTCTGGCAGATTGATGGTATGTCTTTACAAGCTTCTTGGGTGAAACGGAAAGCTCATGTTGCTGCTGTCCATCAGTGTCTGGGCAGGTTGAGCTCATGCACTATTTAAAATCTCTCACTCTCCCTCTTTCTTACCTCCCATTCACTCAAAGTCACAAAAGGCCGAAGGTCACTGGCACAATGGAGACGAGGAGGTCCTCCATCCTCCCCGCCCACACCAGCAGCCCATCAAACATTCACACTGAAGCCAAGAAACTTAACTTATCGCTGCAGCTCCCGCACACTTGTAAAGCAGTGAACACAGAAACATGCTCATGTTCTGCTCTCAGCCTTCTTTGAATTCCTTTCGATGTATCTCGCAGCCTGTCACTCCTCCCCCCCAGCGCTATCAGTCTCTCCGTCTCCCTCTCCCAGACCTCATAATGGCTCCTGTTGGGTAGTGTCTGTGGCTCCTGCTATTTCAAAATTTTCGCTGGCCGGATTAAGCGTGGTATGTGGAAAATGAACAGCCACTCGCAGGAGGGACACGTGAGCTGAATGCATAATAAACCAGGATACCAGAAGAGAGAAAACCGGAGAAAGGAACCGGGAGGCTCTGAAGGAGCTGGCACTTTAGCGGCAACGGTGTCACTCACGGACACGGAAATAAAACACCTGATTTGACTTCATTTCTGTGTTTACAGTCACGGGCGGTATTGGTGGTTTTATTTAGCAGTTACCCGACGTGGCCCACTACATGCCTGTTGTGTTTATTAACGTAGTCGTACACAAGCGCGTGTCCCACCGAAACCGCTGGGGGGAAAGTCGGGCGAGCGGGCGAGCGGCGAGGATGATGGCCGGCACAGAAACGGCCCACGTAGCTGTTAGCTGTGGAGCCGCGCTGCATGTGGTGGGGCTCACACACTCGGGTGGCTCATCTGCGCTGCCTCCAGGGCCCGGGGAGGAGGAGGGGGGGTTGGGGGGGCTGACTGACCCCCACCTCCCTGATATTAGCGTGAGAGAGGAAGGGAATTAAGAGTAGCCTAGCTGGCAAACAAGAGGAGAAGCCGCTGGGATGCTGCTCATTTTCCATGTGGCTAGGATCTCCTCTGTTTGCATGCTCCAGGAGAGACAGGAAGATGGGTGGGAGCGGGCTTGGTGATGAAGGGAGAAACTGGCCCCCGTATGCCTTTGTCCTGGTTTTTTTTTTTTTTTTTCTTTCTCTTCTTTTTTATTGCAGGCAGAGATTGGCCTGTGAGACTTGGTGAAACGTTACACTTGGTTAGAGAGGAGATATTGCTTAGGCCCCTCTGATCCTAACCCTCTGTTTTCTGCTTGTGCTGTGAGGAGGAGGACGCAGAGGAAGAGGAGGAGGAGGAGGAGGAGGGGTGGCCTTTACAACACTACCCTCCTGCTTCCACCACCATGCTCCCTTTGCTTTTCTAATCATGCTGCAGATGTGCCTGATGGCTGAAGAATCTCTGTGTACTGAACGTTGGGGCTCCTGCAGGAATCCAGGAGGCTTGCTTATGTGAGCTGTCATGAAAAAAAAAAAAAAAAAAGGGAGAGGGCAAAGAGAGAAGGAGGGAGGGGATGTGGGAGGGAATGTGGGAGATGGAGAAAGACGGAGAGAAAGAGGGAGAGATCAGTGAACAGCGACCAACGCAGCGGGGCTTTCTTAGATTGTGTGACTGAGTGGCACAACTGCAAGCCCGCCCTCGCTCATGGTCGCCTCTGGATCTGCAGACCGAACCGCATTAAATAAAAGAATCCATTCCCGAGCTTGTTAAGGAGCCGTGCGGGGAGGTGTGAGAGCGTGTGCGTGCGCTCGAGTGCCTGCGTGTCCATATGTGTGCACGGCAGAAAAATGGGGAGAGGTAGAGCCAGGGAGGTGGGAAAGGCAGGAGGCAGCTCATATTATCCTTCATGCCAGCTTTGGATGGAGCCCGCCAGGGATTATGACACATTCTGTAAAGCAACAATGGAAGCGGCAGCGTTTCATACACATTTCCATCTTCTCCACGTCTCCCCCCCCCCCCCATCCCCTCCCGCTCTCCATCCAACAAACAGAGCTTTGTCCTTGCCTGGCCACTCACCAGGCAGACACCTGGAGTCCTAGAGGTGCCCTCTCCAAACTAAACACCCCTCCCTCACCGCGAGAAAACGGCGTCTTTGACAATGTTAAGATAATTAAAGGAGGCACTTTCACGCCGGCCTCGGCCGACAGTCTGAAGAAAACAAGACATATCTCAGAATCAGAGCTCATTAAAATCACGAGGGTGAGGAGATGCTTCCTGCCCTCCTCCTCTCCCCCTGCTCCCCTCCTCCCTCGTCTTTATCACCCTTAAGCAAGGCCCGCGAACAGCTCAGCCCGAGTCAATGATGGCACAGATTACTCCGTTATTGCCTAATTCACCTACAATACATGACTCGCAGGAACGCCATCACCTTGAGCGGCTTGTCCCTATAAGGTGCGAGAATGATGCTGAATTCTTCACTCGAGCCACCTTGTTCTGTTTTAATAGTGTCAGCAGTGCTTGGCTTAGGTGTTTTCGATCAGTCAGGAGTGTGTGTGTGTGTGTGTGTGAGTGTGAGTGTGCTTAAGAGTGTGTTGTAGGGAATGTTTCGCAGTGCTCTGCGGAGGTGTAACACCCTGCCTGTAGTGTTGTTGTAAAGCACATTAGGAGTGACTGAGGGTGTTGTTATAGTATTATGATGCCGGTCCAGCACTCAGGGGAAGGTGAGAAGATTTGTGTGTGCGGGTGTGTGTTTCTGTCTGGTTAGGATGTTGGCCAGCAGGGTTTCTGGTGCAGTCACAGTCCAAATACCCACCTTCGAACAAGAGCGGTCAGGTGATTTACCCGTCGAGCTGAACTGTTGCCCTACTTGTGCATATCAACTAGTTTATTGCGATACTTTCACGCTTCACACGTTTCTCACCGTCAAATTGAGTATTTAAAATATGTCTGCTCGTCCAGCACGTCACGTATCGCCCAGTCATACCTGCCAGTAGTGTTTCAGGAACCCCACAATGCTTGTAAAACGTAAGAATTAGATGCAATATTATCATCGAAACTATGCAAATAAGAGCCATACAAATCCAAAAATGGACTTTCCCTGTACTGTTCGCAGCCCTCCAGCCCGTTCGGGTTCACAAGCCACTTTTATGAATAAATTAAATCTGTTTGCTTCTTCTGGGCGCCTCGACAGCTCGGCGGAGAGGGCTTCGTGATCCATTTGTTCTGCTGCGATGGCGGGATGAAGCTAATCGCCGTCTACCCGTCTCTCCCTCTCACTCCGTCTCCGTCCCGCAGAGCAGGGGCGCACGACTCGTTACATTATACAGGACAGGAACCCGCTTTGCAAGGTTGGGTTTTTATGCGTCTGAAATAACGTTTACACGCCGAACTGCGCCGGGGTGACAGCTCCGAACTTACCCCGCCTGAGATAATGTTCTGCTTTGGCGTCTTCACTCGGGACTGGTTAGCGTCACACGTCTCCTAGTCACTGCCGTCACACAATTTTGTCATCAAATTAAATTTGCGTCACTTTTTGTTTTTGTTTTTTTTTTTTTGTTTTGTTTTTTTTTAAGGTACGCTTATGTAACACGATCACGTAACGAGACAGACATGGACCCTGCGTGTCAGGAGGCTCTGCGGGGTGCCATGTGGAAACAAAGCTTTAAAGTGGCTGTAACAGGGGGAGAAGAAAAACATTGTTTTACCCCAGAGGTGGGCTGATAGCGCGGTGCGCAGCCCATTTGAAGAGGTAGGTCTCATCTGTCACTGGGCAATGGAGGAGGCAGCCATGCAGAAGCCCCCTGATTATAAAGAGATAATTTCATCCAATCCTCCGGTGGTGCTCCATCGCCTTGCCGCCATACTCCACTGCCTTTCATATTTGTTCCCAGCCTGCATCTCCTCACCCGTTCGTTTTTATTACAGCTCCCACTCAATACATATATTTTAGCTCCCCCTTGTACAGAGGGACGGAAAACTTGTCTCCCCTCTCTACACACACACCCACACACACACACACACACACACACACACCACCATGTGTCTTTTGTAGTGCAGGAATCCACAGCTCTCAACTTGTTGTGTAACGCCTGCCGTGCAATTTGCAGTAAATTAAGCTCAAGTAAGGCACATAACTGCGCTGATTTCCCCCTCGCGCACTTGAAGGCGGCAGACGGGATTTCTATCTGAATCAAGGCAAATAAGATCAAAGGTAGTGGCACAGGGAAAATACAAAAAAAAAAAAAAAAAATAAGATGATAACATCTGAAACGAGCATGTAAATAGGGTAAGGCTTATAATTGCATCTTATTGTGACTATCTGTTCAGCATCACAGGTTTAATCTTTAAATTGGTTCTCGTTAGTCATTAAACATATAACAAAGGACCAGTGTTAAATTAGAACAAGAAAATATCTGGAAATTAAATTAACCCCCCCCCCCACGCACCCACCCACCCACTCAAGCCATAGACACTTCTATTTGTATAAATATTTTATTTTAGGAGGTCCTGGAAATCAGTGCATAAAAAAGTAAGGGCACTTGGTTTACAAGGAACTGTTTTTACAATGTGTGCTTTACAGAAAAAAGAGAAAAAAAAAACGGGGGAGGTGAAAGGCAGTCCAACCTTTCTTTCCCCTCATTTTAACTCCCTGCTGGAGGTGAGAGAGATGACACAGAGAGAGAAGGAGGGAAAAAGAGAAGGGAAAGGCAGGAGGGAGGAGAGAGCAGGTCGGCTCGCTCATCAATAACCACAAGGTCAGACAGGCAGCGCCGGGCTGAGTGGGCCCTGTTAGGAAGCAGCAGCTGAGGATTTGTAGAGCTTGTAAAGGCTTAAAGCAACACCACTCCACCTTCTTTGTGCCGCTGCGCTGGCCCTTTGAAGAGCCAGGGAGACACCTGCTGGTGAGACGGGGGGACAGGTCACACGGGGAGAGGAGAGAGGGAGCGAGGGAGCGAGGGAGAAGAGGTCCAGAGGGGACATTGAAGGGATGTGGGAAAAATCAGCACACGGAAATGTGTCATCAATAAACAGCCGTTTGTGTGACAGACAGGATCAGTGCTGGGGTTCAGGCTGGAAACTGATTTCAAAGTTACTGAAGTACTACCGTATGTTTTAGTTTGTGTCCTCGATGTTCTAAATCCTCACTAAGGAAATAAATACATTTACAGAACAGAAATATTTCAATCACGAAGCACGTGTCAGAAAACAGAAAACGTTCATCTGTCCTCTGTGGCAACTAAGTAGCATGAAAACTAAAGTTACTTAGTTACGAAAACACAGTAAAGACGTGATGATCCGGGTTTTACAGTTAAAAAGGTTCATGTTGGGTACACAGTCAGATATGACACTTACTCTGAATTATTATTTATTTTAAAGTTAAACTATTCAACTTAAGATTACATTGTATTTGCCCTACTGAATAAAGTGATGTTTTGGTAATAATTTTCATCCTTAAAATGAAAACCAAACTCATTTTCTTTTAACTTTTTGACTTTTTTTGAGGTTTTTTTTTGCCTTATTACTCTTTTCTGATTAGGCCTTTTTTTTCACAAAACTTTCAAGAAACTCCCCATTTCAGAAAAAAAACCCAACAAAGGATAACTTTAAAGTAAAAAAAAAAATAAATAAATAAATAATAAAAAATAATGATATCACAACAAAAAAATCACAAAAATGCACGTTTTGTGAAAATTAGTTTTTTTTGCAAACACTTTTCCGCTTTACTTTTTGTTGATTCCAATGTTCACGTTGTTGTTTTCTTCTTTTCGTTGTGTGTGCGTGCATGTGCATGTGCGTGCATGCGTGTGCGTGCATTTGCGTGTACGTGCATGTGTGCATGTGCGTGTGTTTGTGGCATCTCCAGGTCATAAACTAGGTCTCTTACTTGAATTCACTTTCTATTTCTCACTCGAATACAGATTATTAAACAAGCCTGGTAGATTCTTTTTTTTTCCAAAAATGCCTTTAAATGATCGCTTTGAATAATTAAATGAAGACAAAAAAACATATAACTCTTTATAATAGCAGCCCCGCCCACCGCCACCGGGTTTAACGTGTGAGCGTTCAGCTGTGAAATATCAGAACTGTCAGCAAACAAATATTTTCCATCTTCACAAACAGAGCAGGAGCGGAGGGACAAAAAAAAAAACCCTCAGATGTCTCTTTTTCTTTATGAGCTTTGTAATTTATGAAGAGGAATGCACTCGTGTGCCCCTCTCTCCTCTCAAGTAGAGGCATGAGCAGCTCCAATAGGTAGCATAAAAGCTCTTTAGCTGTCTAGTGGAGTAGATTACTGGCCCTGCCGTTAAATCCAGCTAGAGACCCCTAAGTGAGCATTATCAGTGTGTTGCAGCAGCGGCGGCACGCACGCACACACACACACACACACACACACACATGCGCCCCTCCACCCCACCTCACTTCGTCATCGCGCTGGTACTTTGTGCAGGGAAAATTCCTCACTGTGAGATGGTAATGGAGAAAGATGGCGTGGGGAGGGAGGGAAGGGGTGTTTGAGTGAGAGATGATGTGCCACGGGAAGAGATGCCCCTGCAGCAGCAAGAAGGGAAGATGGAGACAGGATATGATGAGGTGGTGGTGGCGGTGGTGGCGGTGGTTGCGGTGGCGGCGAAGGGGGGCTGGATGTAACACTTTTCACTCTTCATAAATGTGCCTATTAATTCACTTACCCGTCGACTCCAGGATGCAGGTCACCGTGAGTTACAGCCGACGACCGTCTTGTAATATTTATTTGACACTGAATGCAATATTAAAACGGGACCCACCCCCGCCCACCCGCCACACCCCACCCCCTCCCCCCAGAGGCATAACTGATAACCTTTAATGCAGCTTGTAATACTTTCTAACTTGTGATAATCTTATGTAGCATGTCAGATCACAACCTCATTGTTTGCCTTCTGTGAAAAATTATTCTCTCAGATAAAAAGGAGAGAGAGAGGTTGCCATAAGCTGCGGCTCCAGGATCAATAGTGCGCTGTAAGGGGTTTTGTTAGAGGAACTCTAAGAGAGGAGGGAGGAGGAGAAGGAGGAGAAGGAGGAAGACGAGGAGAAGGAGAAGGAGGAGAAGGAGGAGGAGGAGGGTGGGATGATATGTAGAGGATGTCTGGGCCCAGATAATTGTTAACCAAAGATTACATAATGGCTAAGTAATGTAAACAGAGAACCGCATGCCAAGTTAATGTTCTCACAGTCCAGGATGGAGGGGCTTCACGCAGCCCTCTGAGATAACACTGACCCACTGTGAGGCTCCACACAGTACGCGTGCGGCTGTGTCCCTGCACATCAGTTCATTTCCACCCCCCTCAGGTGCTTCAGACGTGCTCAGACATCCCGTCGTAAGTCCGCCGTGTCCTTTCCAAAGGTGTGTGACATCGTTCAGGGTTCAACCGCCAGGCCTTGTTAAGGGTGTCACAGGAGCTGAGAGGAATGTCATCCTGTGGGCTCTCCGAGGTGCTCGTCACCTGCCAAATCGATAGGCTTCCTTGCTCAGCTCACAGCACACGGCACCCACAAAAACTGCAATATCCCAGCGCTGATGTCATTGACAGCTTCCCCTTGGAGGAGCTGAGCTTTAACACTTGTCTGTGCTTCTGTTGCAGAACTCTCCAGTTTAATGGCTGGCAGGTAGAGGCCAAAGAGAGACAATCAACATGAACTCGATCCCGTCGATGGACAGACACATACAGCAGACCAATGACCGTCTGCAGTGTATCAAACAGGTGAGTTTCCCACGGCTTCCCTACCCAGCTGACTGATGGAAAAGGTTTTTAATCCTATGTTTCATTACCAAACGCAAATCACTTATAACACCAGGTGAGATGAGATTGTTCTGTTTAAGTTTGACGTTTTTTTTGCTCCCGATTACAGGAAAAAAGACGAACGGGGAGAAAATCTTAAGGAGTAAGGGGTGTTTTTCCTTAGAGTAGCAGAAAATGTTTTAAGGAGACATAAAGATGTTCTAAAGTGATCGAGTGGCTGTTTTTAATGCAGTTTACGCTGGCTCATTGCCAATATAGCGGTTCCTGCCAGATGCATTTTTTTTCCCGATAAATCCATGTTGTTATAATAGGAATAATGCATTTTTTTTCTGCTCTTTGCCTTTATATGCTGTTTACTTCCTGTGATCCAGTTCAGCAGGAAGGCAGAAAGACATTAGAATCATAAACTCAAGTGTTCAAAGTCACGTTCTTTTAAAGAAATGTTCTCCGAATACGGTGCAGCCTTAAAAATAATAGTTTTGATGTGTCAGCTGAGGAGGTTCACGGTCATAATCGTCCATCCATATCTTCAGAGGTAATTTCCTCTTCAAATAGTTCCAGAAATCTCCACTTTAGGAACATTAATGCTGACAGTATTTTTGGATTTTATGACAGAAGGCTCAGTATTTTACATAGATGGGGCCACATTTTCAGTTATAAACATTAAATATTACAAAATGACAAGGGGGGGGATGTTTGACTGTGATATGAGTTTAAAACGTTTGCTTGCAGTGAAAGTGATCTTAAGGATGTTTGTCCATCACAGGTCCATCACAGGTCGATTTCTTCGCTGAGATAAATTGCTCGACCCTTCAAGCTTTTTCTCTCTTAACTCTAAAAAGAAGATAAAAGCTTCATATGGTCATCAAACTGAAGGAGGAAATTCCTTTTCCGTAGAAGAGCTTCTCCGTTAGGATCAGTCTTGTCCTGCCTGACCACTTATCTGTTCAGTCCAATTATCAAGGCTCTGGTGTGACTCAGGTTACTGACTGGGGTCAAAGAGCGGGGGCTTCAACCTCCCCCTCCCCAGTCATCATGACCCTTCCCTCTCCCTCCGCCACCGCTGACTCCAAGCATCTTCTTTTGTCCCCCCCCCCTCTCCGTTTACAGCGGGACGGATCCTGGCAGAATTAAGCAGACATACTTGCGTAACCCCGGGCTACGAGGCTCTGCCTTTGATCTCCGCTCGTAAGTGGCGGGACATTTTGTTTCTGAGCACCGCGCCGGGGCCCCGCCTCCTTGAGAAGAGCATTGACGATCTATGGAGCTTGTACTTAAATGTGGAAGTGGCAAATTGTTTCACCTGCAGCACGGAGCTCGAGACGAGATGAGGCAGATCGAGACGGCTCTGAATGTTTCTGGGGGGGGGGGGCGGCAAACAGAGGGACGCCTTGACAGTTATGTGCAGCGACTGGCTTTGATGTTCTTAAGTAATAAGGCACAGAAAGGTAAACACCGTCTTCAGTGTGGTTACTCCTCACAGCTGGGTATTGAATAATTCACCATTCTCTTCTACAGCTGTAATGACGGTGAAGACGGTCTATTAATGAGGGCTTACAGAAGTAGACAGGGAGTTTGCATGCACCTATTAACACTTCTTTACACATCTGAAATGTTTTGGGGTTAAATGTATTAACCCCACGTGACAAAATTGAAACAAATACATCCCAATATTAGTGCCCCAGGAAACAGCACATGGGTAAACATGCCAATTAGAGAGATCCGTGGCATACAAGGAGGCCTCCAGTCCATCTAATAAATGGTTAAGCGCCGGGTCATTTCAAATCGACCAGTAAGAGCCAGCACCCTGCTAATAGAGGCAGCTTTGTGCTGCAGACAATCAGGGTTTGGAAGGCCTGCATAATAAATACCATTTATGTCCTGCCAACGAGACTAGCTGCAAGCCCATTCAGCCGACCGTGTATTCTCCTCTCAGCACACAAAGATGATCATCAGGGGAGATCAGAACAATTAACTCGCTATCTTCTCCCCCCTGCTCACCATTGTCCAATATCCAGGCTATTAAAATAATTAAGGAAATATTGTAAACCAATCCAGCTGTTTGCTTTAATTGAAAGTGTGCGCATGCTGAAATTCGGCATCTCCGAGAAAGCGCAGACGTCGAGCAGGAATACAAATGAAGTCTCATCCATTGTGTTGTTGTTTTCTGGGAGATGCGACATGTCTGTCTGACTACTTCCAGCCAATAGGGCGGACAGGGGAACAAATTGATTTTGTTGCTCAAATGACAAATTACTGCTGAGCGCGATGATAAAGTGGAGGAAATTGGAATCCGTCAACCTGACTAAAACATGGCTTTGGAAGTTAGATCTGAAAATCATTACTGAGGTAATCCTTCAATTACCATCTCGTTGTAAAATGACAATAATCTGCCTTTTGAGTAGAAACTTGACCAAACATTTGCCAAAGACTGTTTGTGTGTGTGTGTGTTTGTTCTTGTGATTTCATAGGTTGAGATGAGTGTTTTAGTTTCAGCTCTAAAATTAACTCCTTTATCAAACAATAAGTGGGATAATTAATCAGCACAGACATGGATTTTGGTTGTTAGTTAACGCTGTCCGTTATTAGGCAAAGATGTCCAAATAAAGCCCCTGAAATGTTGCGATTTGCCCTAATCAAATCTTTTCTTAATTAAAAAAAACCTTCAGTTAGTCAAAGAGCTGCATATGAAGACGTTGCCTTGGGCTCTGAAGACCTGAGAGCGAGTCGAGAAGGTAGAAAACGCCGCAAGGGAGCGTCTCTGTAACTTTTAAGCGGTGAAACGGCAACAGAAGAAGTGTTTTCTTGTTTAACTTCCGAGCAGATGAGGACGCTGTAAAAACAGCAAGCCGATTTCACCCCAACACATATTTTCTGTGACACTTTGTTTACCTCTCGCGTCTCTGAATCGTACCATTGTGAATACTTTGGGGAAGATGGGTTGCCTAATACTGCTGGTATCTATTTCAGAAGACAGTATTTTCCTCTCGCGGCGGGGATGCCGGCCTGCTGTCAGACTCTGCTCTCAGTGCTGCATTCAGGGGCTTGGTGGAAACCGTGAACTGTCCTCTCGCTGCAGGAGCACTTCCTCCAACGCTCAGCATCGATATTTCAAGATAAATGGCAGCCTCTCTGTGCTGCTGCTGCTGCTGCTGCCGCCGCTGCTGCTGCTATGCAGACTGTGCAGCTGTTTTCGTCTAGCTGCTGTGTTCGTTTCAGGGTTAATCGTCTCCATTAATATGTTTTCTGGGGCGTCGATGAATGTAGAACAACAGCAGAAAAATTACAAGCTGTCATTTTTGAATGGAAAGGGAGTCTCTGCCAGATCGTGTGTCAGTTAGGTCGCAGATGTGCACGTTGTCTCCAGACGGGACCACGGGGGGTGGGGTTCGCATCAGGAGAAGCGTGCGATTCTTGGGACAGTGCACGTCCTGTCCGCCTTTGTTTCCTCGAACTGGGCCGAGCTTTGACCGCAGCGTAAAAGTTGGAGAGTCCCCCTAACGCGTGTCGGCGAGGGCAGGGGTGTGAAAGGGGTCTCTTGGCCACCGGTCGGGTTTTGATTGGTGGGTTTTGGCCTCAGAGAGGCGAACATCTGTGGCGTGGCACTGCCAAGCTCTCCGTGTGACAGCCACACTGATGGGACCAATTGTTCTGAGCGTAAAGAACAGTAATCACTTCAAGCCCAAGTGATGGTGGTGGTGGGGTTTTTTTTTTGTTTTTTTTTTTAATCTTTTTATGTTTTCCTCCCCTTTCCTTCTGCATATTCCACCTCCCTCCCCTTTCCATCCTTGGTGTGCTGATTACATGTGTTGTCTAGCTTCCAGACTCATCTAAATTTAGCATCTGTGGATGTGTGTGCTTCTCCAGGAGACTTCATCCACCAGTAGAATTTGCACGCTCTTCAACCCCGCCACATCTAATTCCAGGCTCCCGCGACACATCAAGCGAGTAGAGAACAGTCTCAGACAAAGCATTTTAAGAAAAGTGTTTTATCGACTCTCTGTAAAGTGATATGAAAGCAGCCTCATCAAATCCTGACCTCTGCTGCCCCCTAAAGAGCAGGCAAGGAAAGAGCAGCGCAAAGCGCTGATTGTACTGCAGCAACTTCCTCCTCCTCATCCAGACTCTGCATACACACAAACATATTAAGAAGGCAGCCCTTCACTTTAAGCTGACGGACCACTCTGTTTACCTTTGATGCTGTGAAGTGAGAGTCCATTTGTTCCTATTTTGGACAAGAGCACTACAAAAAAGCGTGTGTGCATAATGTCACCAAAGGCTGCAGATTACAGCAGAGTGGAAATGGTGTGCTTACTCTTGAAGGTATTAAGTGTTTGAATTGAAGTTTGAAAGGTTTTTATAGATGAGATGACCGGCGGTGATGACGGGCGAAGCCACGGAGAGGTTTATTTTCCAGTTTCCTTTTGCTGCTCGAACGGCAAGACCTGACAGCAGGGTATGTGAGTGGGCTGCCGGCTCCAGAGGGGTAACAAATGCCATAAAGGAGCGCCTGTGGGTCAAGGAGCCTGTTGTCATATAAAGTCACAGCACGGCCGATGGCCGACCAGCGAAATGAGGGCTTCCTCATCTATTCATGCAGCCTTGCAGGGAGATTTATTGCACTCGGCGGCAACAAGGCGCTACAGAAACCTGGGGACGGTGGAAAAGACACCGGACGGAGACCGTTCAGCTTGGAGCAGTGATAGTTCAAAAACATGTTTTAGTTTGTTTTCAAAGGAAGGTTCCTTTTTATAACCATAATTAAATCAACATGTCACTCCTGCAGGCCAGGACTTAACAAACGTTCATTTATACCAAAGTAATTCATATAAAATATCAATATCTATTCAAAGTAGAAATTGTAATATATAACCATAAGGTATATTAGATATAGATTAAATTATTAGATGACAATGATGTCATTGGTTGAAAATTGGGAAATATTCTTAAAAACATCCAGAACTTGTGCTGTAGTTCTTTCTTATTTCAGATCTTTTTTTGGGAACTCAAAGGGACATGATCAATGGAGAACATTTCAAGAAGATAAATTCACAATGACAATAATCTTTTGGAGCTGCGGTCACAGAAAAATGAGTATTTTCAGTGCCCAACATTGTTCCATTAGAACTTTTGTTCAGTAAAGGACGTGAACGCTTCCTCCATCCTTGTTGCTTGTGTAAGAATAAAACCAACCATTATCTAGTATCTGAAATGTCTGTCAGGTTTTGTTAATATGTAGATCAGAGGGCACCTTATTATATTGTCCTCTTTTCATTTCTGCAGTGTTGCTTTGGAGCAACAAAACTTTCCCAAACTCATGTTTCTCCTCTTTCCTTCACAGCACTTACAAAATCCAGCAAATTTCCAAACAGCAGCGACCGAGCTGCTGGACTGGTGCGGCGACCCCCGAGCCTTCCAGCGCCCCTTCGAGCAAAGCCTGATGGGTTGCCTAACGGTAAGTCCTGAATGCCCCCCCACCCACCCACCCACCCACACACAGGTTCAAGGACGACCAAAAGAGCCACAAAAGCAACTGCTGCGCTGGCTTTTTCCTCAACTCCCCTGGGGATGCGAGACGGAGCGAATGTTTAGCTGCCTGATCTTCACTGAGGTCACCAAAAAGAATAAAAAACTACTCGTATTTAGCCTCCTTTCAGTACTTTTCGGCAACAGCTCATAGTGTGGCTCATGAGTTCAGCGAGTAACACGAAAATGACTGGTGCAACGATGTCCTTGGGCCACAAAGTCATCAGTGTTCACAAGAAAATACATTTTTATAATTCTTAAATAGCCTTTTTAATTCAACACCAGACCGGCTGTCACTCAGCTGTCACCGGGGCTTTAACGTACTGCTTCCAGCATCAGATTAAAGACATACACGGTAGGTTCAGGTGCAGTCTGCAGCCCCTGCAGCGGTCGAGGAAACTCGAGGGATTTGTGCTCGACTGCCACACTGAGCCAGTGCGCTGCGTCCCTCCGCTGCAGCCACTACTTCCGTTACTGGTTGAGTGTGCAGCAGCAGGAACCTTTTCTTTAGTTTTGCCAGTTCAATTTGTTCCCGCCGTGATAATCTCTCCACTGCTATTTTTTTTGTTTAGTTGATGGTCTCTGCAGGACCAAGTGTCAACCGCACCGGGAGAGAATGCTTAAAATCTGATGCGATTGTGAATATGCGCCGCACTTGATAACACAACTGTTGCCTTCATGTCCGTCCCTCACGGTCGAGTAGTGAAGTCTCCAAAAAAAAAAAAAATCCTCCTTACCTTACCAACATCCAAGTCCTAACAGTGTGTTACATTCAGTTTTTATTTTTCAAATTAACATCAGATAAAGAAGATCTATCGAATAAAAAGCCGTTTCAGAGCCGCCTGTTCAACCTGGGAAACAGTGCCACAGCTTCGGCTCATGTAGGACAATGAATTCGTCCATCATTGATCTTGATTTAAGGTGCAAACTGCAGCCTTGTTGCAGTTTTCCTGGAGGGGTTTTCCAGGCTATAGTAACACAACATTACCAGCATATTGTTAGTGCTAGATAGCCGTCTCCGTCCAGCAGCTCGTGTCCCGCTGTTTCTCCACCTGGAGAAGCACTGGAGGAACTCTGCTTTCCCTCTAGAGCTGTTGGGTGCACTCTCAGAGCGTTGGATTGGTCTAATGCATATGCTGTAAAGCATGTGTTTTCCGTATGGTGCACAAACCGGCCGCAGCTCCGCCGACTGTGTGCAATTAAAGTCCTGAAATTAGAACGACTTTTTGCAACTGAAATTACCATTTTGCAAAACGTCCCTTGCTAGTTTAGATTCTAATTAGGCAGCCTATACTCATATTTCTTCTTTTTTAATGGTCGATTCCTATAAATAAAGGCCAGATATCCGCGCATGTGTTGGTGTCACGTCGAGACTATATTTACAGAAGATAATGATACAGTGCAGCAGCAGCGTTCGGCCGTACTACCTCAGGACTTGTCTTGAAATGTGACAGCAGGATCGCAGCTTTGAAAAAGCAGAAAGGGGCGAAAAGTTCATGTCTGGCGAGGCGCTTTGGGCCGCGTAGGCCTAGATACGTCCTAAAGCCTTACATGATTTAAGCGGCTCTCTTTGAGCCGATAATGGCAAGGTAAATCAAAGCAGTGTGTGGGACATAATTGTGATTTACATCGCCTCCTGTGGCATGCTGATGTTTCTCCTAATGCTTCCTCTCAGTGGGTCATCTCTGCTCCGGCGACCACATATTCTCCTTATCTTGCTTTCAACCTGCTCACATGGAACTGATAAAGTCTATCATTTAAGCTGAACTGCATCTTTGATGCTGTCAAAGGTCATCTTCTAGAAATCTGGAAACATGTGCAAGCAGGAAGGGAAAAAAAAAAAAAAACCTTAACTGACACCTTTGTTTTGAAAGTGTATTGTAAAATCTTGAAAGATAATATTGGTCTGTTTGTGAACTAGACGTTTGTAGCTGTGTTCTGCATTTAAAAAGAAAAAGTCATTTGAAAAATGTTTGTCTTTTAAATAAAAGAAAAGGAGTCACTGAAATAAGCACATTGAAGGACATAATACAGTTTTCTCACCTGTTCATTGAATATCGTGCTTGTGATGAAAAGGGGACATGTTGTAAAAAAAAAATGTTTTAAATGCCTGAAAGTGTATGTTTAGATGTTTTGTGAAATCACAAACCCACATCAAAGTAGATATATCCATCATCCGCATGTTTAACTTTACCCAACTTAAGTTCTTGCTGCAACTGCTGTACCTCCAAAGGTGTAATTTAAAAAAAGCCACATCCCATGCAAAAAAAAAAAATAAGAGTAAAGATGTTGACCCCACCCACTCTAACCAGCTGCTATGAACAGAGATGAAAGGACTTTGTTGAACTGGAGCGCTTTCGTACTGCATCTTTAAGGCCAAGAACATTTCATTAAGTGATCAAGAAAGTCCGTTTTTTAATCTATACACGGACTCCTCCCACCTCTCTACTTTTTGACATACATAAGTTCAGTGTGTAAATGCAAAACAAACCCAGCGATGAAGTAGTGTGTCTGACATTGTCCTAACTCCGAGTTGCCTGCCGTTGTGTTCAGGTGGTCAGCCGCGTAGCAGCACAACAGGGCTTCGACTTGGACCTCGGCTACCGGCTCCTGGCCGTGTGCGCTGCCAACAGGGACAAGTTCACTCCAAAATCAGCAGGTAAGACCGCAGTTTTCTCAACCGCCGCCCCAGGCCATCTGGCCATGCTGGCCTGCTCGGGCTCAAAGTTTATATCTGCATTCCTGGCAGCTTTTCCTCAATACCCACTCAGTGCTGCCAGGCCAGAGACGCTCTGAGAAAAGTGCAGCAAACTCTTCTAGGTCCCTGATAGTTTTAATTCAGCTTTTTTCAAAAATAATAGCCCAATTTTCTATTATTTTGACTTTTTTTTTTTTTTTAGTATCCGCAGCTCAATTCATCCCTCCTCTGTGTGTTTTTTTTAATGTTTTTTTTTTTTTACTATTTATTACATTAAACATGTTCAGTGTGGGGGAAAAAGCTTGCCATCATTGGTGGTGACGTCCTGTTTTCACGCGGCTCCATCATCTGGCTGCAGTGATGGATCACTTGGACAGATGCAGATTGTTAAATGTTGTTTTCAAGCTGCGGGAAAAGCAAGCTGAATTCAGGCGAGGATGAAGATGTATAGGCTGTCAGCGGCTCAGCAGATAACAGAAATATTTTATGCTTTTTACAGTTTGTGATTTGTGGTTTCCACCTGTCTCGGGCTGTCAGGAAAGCCGGGTTCTGCTAAGCACTCCGCTGTGTGCTGAGCCTTCTCAAGCCATGAATCAGAGCCACATATTGTTTAAATTTTCACTTGCATCTGTCTTTTTTATTAATGGCTTTATATCAAGCTCCAAATCATGTCCCTGTTATGTCACCTATGGGTGGAGGATCATTCAGTCTGCAATTAACTAACACTGGCAAATGTTTGTACTTGTGCTTAATGCTAAATCAAATCTTGTGGCCTACTTTATGGGCTTAGATAAGATTGCCAATTGATTCTCTGTCTAAATAATTTCCTGCAACAGTAGTCATTTGGAAAGCTGAAAGTGCTTTAGTCTCGGCGGCATCCCAAAATGCATTTCATGGACAATTATGTACCTATAAATATATGAATATTTAGTGAGGACACTTTTGCGCAGAGAAAAAAGTCGACGGACACTGCGGTTGAGGTATTTTCCTGCAAAAGCTCCCAGAAGAAGAGAGTGGGCCCCAGTCGAGGAGGTTGTTAAACCCCAGAGAAAAGCCCTCTCCCGCAGCCACTCCCACCGGGCCCCAGGGGATAGACCTGCTCCCCCGACATCCAGCAGGGCTGTTGCCGAGCGACGGATGAAGGGGATGAGTCACATGATGGGGCCTGCATGGCATCAGGTCAGCCATTCAGCACCAGACAGATGAGTCAGTGTATGTGGAGAAGACCGTTGGAAGCCTGATGTTAAATTGTTGCTGGGTTTGTTTTTTTTTTCCCCCGTTTTTTTTTTTTTTTTTAATAGATGAGAGTTTAAAAGTAGATTATGTTAAATGTTTGAAAGTGGAGTAAACATGCCGGGCTGTGTGCACAGAAAACATCAGGCCATTGGATGAGGACCATTAAGTAAATCAGATTTGGCATCCCATTTGAACCGGGCCTGACGTGCCTTGGCTCTGACACACTGCGTGGTTGAGCTGTTACAGTTCTGGTTTGTCGGCTAAAGGCCTCTCCTGAACATGCCTGAAAATTGGAGCTGAGGGAAGGACAGAGTAGGAAATCGATGTTCACACTCAGTTTACAGCTGAAATAGCTTGTAGCTTTAACAAATTGATCATGAAATGCCTCCAACAAATGAAAGAATGAGTTTTTTTTCTTTCTTCTTGGCTTTGATGGGTGAGACCCAAAAGAAAACAGCTATATTAAAGCTTCATTATCTCTACCTATTGATTTTTGATTTTTTTTTTTTTTTTTTTTTTTTTTTGTCACAGTTCAAAACGTCAAGACGTTAGTTGTGAATGAAATCCGTCCTCAAGAATCCTTTGGAATGAGAAATGTCAACACACGGTGTGATTTAGTGAAATGTCCTGGTGATCTCTTTAATGGATATGTTTGGGGGGGGGGGGTACCTTTGTGCAAGTGGCCCACAGGGCTGGAGCGGGGCTGGGGGAGGGGCGTGTTTGTGAATGGGATTAGACTGCTCTATTAATCTGTGATTATTTGGACTGTCCGACCGCAGGGCAAAGCTGTGCACGTGGAGCTGCTGCGACCTGAAAAATCACCCGCTCTTGTGCGGATAAACTCGTCAGGGCCTCCCTCTCCATCACAGAGGGCTGCGTTACAAGCCCCGGCCGGCGCCGTTTCATCAGTGTGGCGCCCCTCCCGCGCTGCCGCCGCCGTAATTTCATTCGGCTTGGAAAGAGTCAACAAAACGCTCAATCACGATTTCGTCTGCACGAGGGTCAGGGCGGTGCATTCCCGATCATTTGGGCCTCAGTGAGCTCGAGGAATTCCCCAGCTCTAAAAGAGTGAAAGGACGCGCCGCTTTATAAGAGGGAGGAGCGTCTGGAGTTTCTCAGCTCCTCAAGCCATTCATTCTCACATGTAACAAACGCCTGGTAAACCAGCCATTCAGCAGATAATTAGTTCTTGCTCTTGTCAGGCTGGGTTGTTGCTACACTTGTTCTACACATGCAGGGCTGTTTTCAGGTCCAATCAGTTGACACTGTAGGCTGTAGTTACCAGTGGAAAAAAAACAACAAAAAAACGCAGCAAGTGGGCTTCTCTGCTTTTGTTTCATGTTGTTTTGCTGGTGTGGCAGAGGGTGTTTTTCTTTCTTTTTTATTTTTAATTGAAAACAAGGTTTCTTAGTTTTGTAACCTGTTAAAGTGAAAAGAAGCAGGCGCCAGAGTGGGAGGAGTTGCTGTGTTTACTTGCTGCTCTTGACATGTACCAGGCAGTTTGGCCACCTGTTCAACAACACTGTGTTTATTAACGCTTGGTTTTATCTCAAAGTCTTCAGAGTCCAGGTTGGTCCTAGGACTTTAAAGCCCTCATTTCAAAAGTTAAAAAACTCCTTCTACGGGTGCTTCCAAGAGGATGATGTAGAGAAGAACAATGAAAAGAGGCAGAAAATTCCAGAAACTTCCATTTTCGGGGTCTAAATAAAACAGTTGAGGGTGAGGTGACCACGTTTCAGCATTTTGGTGAAACTTGACTTCCTTTTATGTTTGGGTGCAAATGCAGCGCAGAGTTTTTCTTTTTTTTTTTTTTTTTCTGCGCTGTTGCTTCCAGTGCTGATCAAACGGCACTGAGCGCCGTGCCTTCTGGCGAAGCGGTGCTTCAGAGCCAGAGGTCAGACATGTGTTCTCTGAGCCCCGCGAAGTTCTCCACACACAATGTAAAAGACATCTGAAACACACAAAGAGGCCCACACGGGTCTCTTCTCTCCTCACTATGAGACTGATATTTTACCGTCTCCTTAGTTGTTGTAGTTGGTCCTGCGTAGAAAGTGCTTTACAAGACGGGAATTTAAAAATTCGGTTGGAAAGATTTGGAAAAAGTTGCAAAGTTGGTGTGATTTTGTTCAGGGTTTACGAGGTTGGAGACGTGGAGCTCGGAAGTTTGTTCACCTAACTCTCTTACCGACGTCTTCCAGCCTTCCATGATTGATGTGTTAACTTCCAGTAGGGGTCCAGGGCTGTAAGTCACTCACCGCACATTTAGCTGATGGTAAACACCAGGAGAGCCTTTCCAAACGGGAGAAACCAGAGGTCAGAGCTGTCGAGCTGCTCCGTCCTTCCTCTCTTCAGCAGTTACTGCGCTTGTGTTCCTCTTCAGACCTGGTATTAACATGCAGCCTGAGGGATCGGCGCCAAATGCAGGTGTCGACACACTCACCATGGATTAGGATGACATTCAGAGGGTATTCTGGGATGTTTGCATGATGTCTTTCTGTGGGATGAATCCCAGAATCCTGTTTTTAGAAGAGCTCCTGCTCATCGTTTGTTAGTTTTTTCCACGATGGTGAGCAAAGCGTCTGTAAAGGCAGAACCAAAGGTCTATCCTGTTGGTCGTGGGAGTCATCTTTTAAAGAGGCCTTATCCCGAATGTTTACAGCCAAGTTGAACATATTTCTCCAGCTCAAAACTGAGAGGTGTTGCCATCCTTATACTGATTGCTTTCCTGTTGACATCAACACTTAAATGTTGTCGAGCAGAAGCATTCAATTTATATTGACGCCTGACATTGTTGGCACTGACAGTTTAAGCATTTAGGCGTTGCCTTTGATGCCAAATATCGTCAAAATACAATGCTGAGTCAAGGGCGTCATTTCCACACTGATCCTGTCAGGAAAAGCTGAAGCAGTGGGAATTTCAGATGGTGAAGAGCGTTAGGTATTCACACTTGTTGAGTTATATGCTTCACCACTTCTGCAGCTACAGTAAAACACACTGCAGGCTATGGGTTTTTAATATTATGTCCCAGTCTGCTGACTAGTACGTTCTAAACTGCTGATCAAAACTACAGACCAACTATTTAAACAATAAAATTAATTCTAGGTACGCGCGTATCTGGAACTTAAAGGTTTAAAAGCGTCGCTTGCACACTGATCCTGTCATTAAATGCAACTTTGCCATTTTTGGCTCGTCGCTCGCTGTGTGATGTAGGCTTTGTTTTTGTTTGCATGTAGAGTGGATAACTGATGTTTGATTGTAGGCAGTTAATGGAGACATGGCATGCAGGAGCGTGTTTTAATACCAGGTGTACACTTTTCCACCTTTAACTAGTCCATATGGCTCTGCATAACAGTACCTGCTGTTTGCATTTTAGAGTTGATTTACGTTGCCCCTTTTTTATCTAGCTGAACGTATTTTTGCTTTGCAGCCACAGTTGCACTAACTTGACACCTGAATCGATTACTGCTGTCGAGTGCAAGTATTATTTGCACATGATACTAGAGCTTGATGTGTGCCTTAGGTGGCATGTCTGCACGCACTTTACATGTTTTATACTTGTGCAATTATTTATCCAAAAAAGCTGGCCAGGGATCGTGTGTGCTGGGAGACAAATGTGGTCTAATTGGCTCCTCCTTCTCTGATACCAAACCTTTGTGCATCAGAAACCCACAACATGCAGCCTCCTCCTCCTCCTCCCCCTCCCCCTGCCCCTCCTGCCCGTCCTCCTACTCTTCTTCCATGCCCCTTAATTACAAAGACTTGTTTGATGGATTAAGTTGACTGCACGCAAAGCCGGGCTCTGACGGGCTGAATTCACCGCTTCACCTGAACCATTTCTGTCGCCACTTTTCGACTTGCAGCCTATCTCCCTCGCAACGGCGGCTGCTTTGAATGAATTGATTGAGGCTTCTTTTACTCGTTGCGCTGGACCCGGGCCAAGACACAGGCTGTCTAGCACATTAGGCACCACCCCCCTTTGCAAGTTTGAAATGTGAGCTGCCTGCATTTTTTTCCCTCCCCTGCCCTCCCCTCCCCTCCCCTCTCGCTCTCCCTTCTGGCGAAGTGGCTGTGGCTGCTTCTGTGTGATGTGTGTATTGGGAGAGCAAGCAATGGATCACTAGACAGAAAAAGAAGATACATCAATAACAGCTGCATACATCCGAGGTGAGGAGATAAGTATTTGGTTCTCTCCCTCTCTCACTTTCTGCACCCCCCCCCCCAACCCTCCCCCCATACCCCCCTCCCCCCCATCCCCTCTGTCTTCCCCATCTCTCTCTCTCCCCCACCCACCCCCTCTCTGTATCCTTAACCCTTTCCTGCAGCAGACCCCAGCATTTACAACGTTACCTGCCTTCTTCTCCGACCACAAATGGGTGCCGTGCTCCCCTCCTCTTGGCTGTTAGTGCTGTGTGAAGTTTCTTTTTTCTCTCTTTTTTTTGTTAACAGCTTATCCCTGTTTTTCCTCCCGTTGTCTCCGGGGTATTTGTTGCTTGAGTGCAAAGAAGCCGGTGGCAAGTACAGCAGGAGCCCATTAGCGGTGACTCCATCTGTGATTGGTTTTCCCTGCGAAACGCAGAGAGCAGCCATGAATAATTGATGCGTATTGTGCAGTCAGTCACTGGACATGCAGGGAGAGAGGAGAGGAAAACGGAGAGAAGCTGCTGCCCTGAGACACCCAGGGAAAAGAGGAGGAAGAGAGAGGAAGGTGGGGGGAGCTGAGGAAGAATGCTATAACGAAGAGAGAAAGGTGGGAGGGGTAGAGAGACTCCGAGAAAAAGCTTTAAAATAGCTGCTGGCTTCAGTAGTGCAGAGATTAAGGCTGCTACGTATTGCCTTTGTTCTGCTCTCGCAGATTTGTGCTCAGAAGTGTTTCTGGAGACACGAGCTCCCTTTGTTCTATTTAGTGAAGAGTGATAAATAAGCAGGGACGTTGCTGGAGTTAGTGGGGCTGAAATGCGGGTGGCATTTTAGACGTGGAGGGAGGGCTGAGGAGGAGTCTTTGCCACTGTGACTAGGACAAAGCTGCAAAGCTGTGAGCTGTCAGAAGGAGGGGACAACAGATAAAGAGTGTTTGAAGGGGGTGGTGTGTTCACTGACAAGAGGGAAGGTGGATCTGCTGCTGCTGAGGAACTTCACATGATGTCAACCCCTGGAGAAGCAGATGGAGGGGTTGCTTCCTGCATTGGTGGGCTCGGGGTGGGAGGCGGGCGGGCGGGCGGGCGGGGCGCCCCACCACATCTTAAACCAGCAGAACAGGGGGCTTGACAGTATGACGAGTGCCACGCACCGCCCTCCCTCGTGGAGGTGCAACAGCTGACTGCTGCATTTGACCCACTTACAGCTCACACAGAAGAGGTCAAAGTGGCCTTGATTATCTCTCCGAGTTGCTCTGACCTACTTGAGGCGGCGTTTTCCGCGAGACTCTCGGCAGTTTATCACACCCACTCCCGTCCGAACGACACCGCACAAGCAGCCAGCCTCAGTGCAGACACACACACACACACACACACACGCACACATGCTTCCCCCTATGAAGGAATTCTGCGGCGTTCCTCCTGGCACACGTTTCTAAACAGTAGCAGCATGTTTTTTTCATTTGAAGTTTTCGAAATGTTTATAGCTCGTTCCGTTAACAGAACTTGTGAAAATTCTCAACTTCCTCTTCTCCTCACTGGATTTATGTGCTCAGGAACACGACAGACTGGCTTTTCTTCCTAACCATGTGTTTTCTAACCTTACAAAGTTAAGTTTCTGTGAAGAGGAGCCAGCTGGTGTTATTATCTCTGAAGCATTACAATCTTGGATGTTGAGTTGTTTGCTTTTATTCACAAGGGAGTGTTTTGTTTAGCTGCAAACTAAAGTCCTGGCTTGTGCAATTATTCAAATCCCCTCTTTCTTTTTTTTCTTTTTTTTAACCCTTAAATATGTCTGTGAGACGATTCCTGACATGATAAGACAAAGGCGGTTTTGCAACAGGCGTGCCCTCCGTATTGAATCCCCACTTCCAACTGTTCATTACTTTTGTTTCGTCAGCTTCAGTGGATCTCTCGTTCTCTCCTCTGGACATGTTTTGTTTTGTTTTTCTGGCACCAAGTTGAAAAATCAACCTGTCCTTTGACGTTTTTCAATTAAGTCCCAATGCAAGCAGGAACCCGCTGATTGCTGACTCCATTTGCATACTTGTCCAGGCGCTTTTGTTGTGTTATTTAAATAAAAGAGCATGAAGTGTAAGGAGTCACTTTGTACTATTTGCTTGCAGCTCTCACATTGCGATCACTCAGTCAAAGCCAAAATTAGGTATTGATCGCACTAACGTTCCGAATCCTCGAAAGACCAACTACTTAGCTATGGCTGTGTGTTTTTTAATAAAGCATCATGATTTATTAATTCGGTTAAAGGATGACTCTATTAGAACAAAGCATATTCTGCTTGTCAGTGTTGCAGCTATGAAAAATAAATAAACCTGGATAAGTTTTACTCACCTGATATCAGACTCCCGTATAAATCAGGGTGATTATTAAATAAACATAAAAAAACAGCACCACCATCTCCTTATTATTGGTCATCTGAGTGCAGCTTAGCACTGATTTTAGTGGGTTCTTCATTTGAGATCAGACCCTATAAGTAATAAAGTAATCATATTTCATGTATGCATTTTATTTTTCAGCTATATTTCTACAGAATAAATAGCTGCTTCACTCATTTTAAAATGGATCGCTCATACAATTGCATATTAATTGCGTGTCCTTTTTTCTAGGACATGCTTGTAATGTGCATGAACAAGACAAACCTAAACCTTACAGAAGGCTTCTGCTGTCAGTCCGACTCAGGTGCTCCTTCTTTGTTGTAGAGCTGCACAGGAACCCAACCGACCGCCCCCAGTCTGACATCACACCTGACATCTCGCGCTCCTGCCGCACCCCGTCAAACTCCTAACGTCCCATCAGTCATGCTCTTTAGCTGCTCACTCAGAAAAGCCACATGGCTGCTGTTGCTGCACGTACGTACATTAGTTTTCTGTTTGTGTCCTCGCCTCTTCAACTAGTCGATCATCAGTTGATGCTCCTTTGGTTCCAGTTGTTCTATAGAGGTACGAAGAGAGCGCAAATCTGACTAATGTGATGGAAAAAAAGAAACAACTATGTAGGAAAATGGCGTAAACCTTATTTTATATTAACTACCATCAAACACCCAACATCTTTAGTTAGACATAAAGAGTAATAGAATTTAAAAAAATGTTTTTTAAATATGAGGATTGCTTGAAAATGTACATTTTTGGAAGCTTCACTACAAAAAAGGAATCATTGTGTATCAAAATAATCTCATCCTGGATCAAGTTTTGAGTTTCATTATTCCCATTTGGCCACGTGTTTATAAAGAGGGGAGCTTTCTATTCAGGTCCGGAGCTGTGGCACATATGGATGTCTGTAATGAGCCTAGAAGGGTGTCAGTACCAGATCCCGGTTCCTCCACTATCTGTTTCCGCTCTGTTTCTAAAGAAGCTTTGACCCCAGGCCCACTGTGAAAAGGTCACAGGTGAATCAGCGACCAGCGTACCAATCCGTGACTCTGCTGGCCCTGCCCAGCACCCTGAGGTGGGCGCTACTCCGGGCACATCTGCTGTCTGCCTAATTAGTATCATGGTAGACAGGAGCTTAAGGCCGGGCCTTTGTTAATGACAGCCTGTTGCTTTGGGGAAACAGTCTGTCTCCTGAAAGCTGCATCGTTGCTCGTCTGATAATCTGCAGTTGGCTGTTTGGACAGGTGACAGCGTCATCAGTCTGCACATTCCCCGTTTTGGTGCCAGTTTATTTTGTCAATGAAGTGCTTTAATTTTGAATAAATACAGTTAAATCTCCTTCCTTTGAAGGTTTGTCATTGTCTGTTTGAGGGTTCAGCTTCTTAATAGCAAATCAAAAGGTGAATTTGTCCAGAAAGTTTTGAATCGTATGCTCTTCTCTAGTTCTTTTAGCTTTCCATTGGTCTCCACACGTTCTCTTCAGTTTGCAGTTTCTCAGGTCTTAATCAGATCAATCTTTTGATATCAAATACTTTGCATCACCTTTAATACCTTTAAGTCAGTAATTAAACACTTACAGGTAATTAACCTTTTATCTACAAAGTCATTTTCATTCCAAAAACTTGACCATCAGGACCAGATATTATGCAGAGGATTAGTTTAAGTCATATTTATATGACTTATATTCCATTTTGTACATGCAAATATTGTTTTTCACATAACAGGTTGATTGTGGTGTGCCACAGGGTTCTGGACTGGGACCAGATCTGTTGTTCCTGTACATGCTTCTCTTGTGTGATATCACCAGGAAACATGACCTGCTGTTGCACTGTTATGCTGGAGACACCTAGATATATTGATCTAATAAATCGTAGGAAAGTTATTGAGGTTGTGGTCCTGTTTCTGAGACACAAATGCCTGGATTAACTGAAGGCTAATTTTCTACAGGCTACAGGTAAAAGAGAAGATCAAAATAATCAATTTTTCACACATGCTGTCTAGTCTTATATCTGCTTTTGTGTTTTTAGAATAATATACAATGCAAGAGTGGACAGTGTGACTGTAAGTTACCTATTTTGTGCGTACATTAATGTAAAATACTGCTTGGTGACATTGTTTGCCAAATGTTTAATTGTGCATCAATTTATCAACTTAATTGTCATTTGGTTTAAGTATACATCAAATGGTTACGTATACATCAAATGTAAAAAAAAGACTGTTGAAGATAGAAAACCACTTAATAAAATGTATTAAAGATATTAAACTTGACCATATTTTAGGCTGTTTTTACATTTTTCTCCTAAATTAAGACACCGGGATGTCAGTTTTGGGGCAGTTTTTCTTCCTAATTGGCATAACAAAGCAGGAATGGACATACAGTAACAGGCTGAGAATTGAATGTTGGCTTTAATGTACAAGGAATTTACGCTCAGCAGGGAGTGACAAATGCTGTAGATTTCCACCCTTTTGCCTCTGTGGCTGAATGGAGTAGCCTGTTTTTAACAAAGAAATTTGTCGCATATGCCAAGAGAGATTATGTTTTAAAACATTGGCTTTCTTTAGGAAGGCTGGTTCCTGTGTAACCATGACCGAAAAATGACAGTCTCAGCAATGAGATCTGCATAAATCAGCTTGAGATTGTGGCAAGTATTGCATTGAGTTCCAGCTGGCATTCAGTTGACTCTAAATGGATTTCTTTAAAGACTTACTGTAATAATCCTGATCTGAACTCTGGCAATACAAATTCTGTTTGAAGATAAATGTCTTTTTTGACATCACATCTTTCTATTCACTATTTCTGCTTTTTTTTTTTTTTTTTTACATGCACAGATATGAATTTGCATCACAACAGGCTTGGCAGGATGTTGTCATTATAAAGTGAACGTTAACACAGCAGCATGGGTGGGAAGTTGTAGAACGGAGGACGTCAGAACAGCTCAGAAACATCAACTCTGCAGTATTTTTCTTTTTCTGCTTGTTCTTCTTGCTTTCACATGGCCACATAAGCTTGTGGCCTCAGTAAAACCTTTTGGATCAAATCCAGCCGCCCCCCCCTGTTTGCCGGATGGACATAGCACGACATTGTGGCCATGTGGCCCGCAGGAGGCTGTATTTAAGCTGGAGCAGCTCTGAAATGGGCCATAAAACCTAGCCAGCAAGTCTGGCTCCCCATGAGGCAATGGGCCTAAGCACTCATTGACAAGACTCCAGTATCACCGACTTCCCAGAGAGAGCGGCAGAGGAAATAATGCGGGAGAGAGAAAGCAGCAGACAGAGATGAGGTGCAGACAGGAGGCAGTAGTCTGGCCTCGACAGACAAGCTGTTTTATAACCGTTTGCAATAATGCTTTCAATCCTCAGTAGAGCTGCTGTTGCACTGCTAAACCTTGATTGAGACTATTTTGCTTACTGTTTTGCCATAACATTCCCCTGCTCCCACTTGCTTTGCAATACGTATTAAAATGAGTGGCAGGCCTTTGAAATACTAGAAACAATTACCATCTGCTTGCAGCATCCATTACGGACTGGCTTCCTCCTCAACAGTTGGGAGGGTAAAACATGCTGTTAAGGAAACGCACCTGTGAACTTCCACCCAATTATCCTGATGTGAATGAACAAGCAGCGCAATTCCGACCTGTCTTGGATTTACCGAACTGTAACCTGTTTCCGGCTCTGTGATGGACGTGTTGCTTCATTTCATGATCAAACTCAAATCAGTGAATAATTTCTGGCATCTGTGTGAAGACAACGAAATGCTTGATGGCTGCCCGGCAGGCCTCCCCGGCTCCGCGGTGATGAAGATTTACGATCCGGGCGGCTGTTTCCACAGGATTGCAACTACTTATTTGTGTAGTTTGCTGTATATTACCAGGAATGTCAACATATTTTTAAAGTTCTAGGAAATCCACATGAGGCGCATGAGTGAGGAGTTCTTGAACTAAAACAATACAAGGCTGTTTTGCTCGCCCCCTTTTGGTGCTTTCAGTAACCAGGGACTTTGGGACTCCCAAGACTCTTTCTCGATTTAATTGACATTGGCCTGCAGGTGGCTTGTGTCCATTCAGGCCTTTCTGGGCAGAGACGGAGAAGAGGGAGGGAGGAGCGCGACGTGAATAGAACAGCCTCAGAAAGTGAAGAGTGCGGCTCACTAGAGCTGTTTTTGGTTTTCTCGTGCTCTTTGTTCTCAAACCTTTTGGCCAAAGAACGTCTTCAAACAAGCTGTGTTGAAGGAACGGAGGGTTACAGCATAAAACTGGGCTCTGCTGTTACCGTTAGTAACGGGGTTAAATGACGAAGTACCAGCGGTGATGCGAGTGACTGTGTGGGCTGCGTTTCTGCGTGGACATGAATGACCAAGCCATGTGGGACAATGCCAGGGGGAGCAGGTGTCTGTCAGCTACAGAGCAGCACAGAGGGGTTTGGGCTTGGGCGGGGGGGGGGTGTGGATGAGGATCATAAGAGCTCCTGGCATCTGCCTTACCTGCTGCCTCCACTGCAGCGCCCTTGCCAGTAACTGGAGAGTAGAAGGGGACGTAGAAAAGGAAGAAATAAAGGCTGGGAACGCCTTTGGAGGACGCAGTACGCGTAAGCCAGGCCTTTCAAGTCAATGTTTCGAGGGGGTTACCCCTTTCACTTCCTGCAGAAGTCTTTATTCATTCTGGTTTGGCTGGGTGATTTTATTTGATTCATGCCTTCTTGGCATGCTCCAAGCATAGGAAATCTTTCTTTGGTTTATTGTACAATAGTTTCCGCAGGGGAATCTCCTCGGTTGGAAATCTGTGGCCGATAGCCCACAGATGTATTATTATCACCCTGTATTCGTCACTGTAGGTCTGTAGATGTTCTTTAAATCACTATGAGTGATGGTGGGTAAGGTGGCTGTGCTGTTTCATGGTGGGAAGAAAGTTTGCACCCAAATGTTTTACCGAAAAGAAACAATATCATCCAGATGAGCAGTTGCTTGACATTTTCGATGTAGCACGCCATGGTTTCAAGTACGCGTTGACGTGGAGGGGAAAAAGACACGGCTGAAATGAAATCTCTAAACCATCAGCCACCGTCTGACTCTTTTTCTTTCTTTCTTTTTTTTTTTTGATATACTATTACCAGTGCACACAAGTGGAAAAATGTTGGCTTAGATTTTCATCATCATGATGCAACGGAAGCCCAGAATTACTGGCCCCGGAGGGATGGTCATGCGGCCAGATTTACGCCAGCGAAGCTGCTCTGCGTGCATGTGTAGCGGCAGTCGTCTCCTCACACTGCCTTGTTGACTCAAGAGTTGTTCAATAAAAGTGTTCAGAGCTGAGTAAAGCAGACTTTTGTGGAGTAGGAGGACACATTCCCTGCATTGATGATTGTGAAATTGATTTTGAGCTGCATCTCCAGACATCCCAAAGTGCGATCAAACCCAAAATGGCAAGCACATTGGGGGGGATTTTCTTCATAATTTGGGGGAACTGACCCTTCACCTAAAGGCCCTTGCCTTCCAGCCAACCAAACCAATATTTAATCAGCGCAGTTTATCGTTCTGCCTCCTGTCTACGTGTACGGTGGAAGGTGGGATGGGCGGGGGCGTCATCGTCATTGGACGGAGCATTGAACAACCGTCAAGGATGCAGTCCATGTCATTTGTCATGTCTCCCCGGGGCTTAATGGCAGCATTAGAAGCTGGAACCTGCAGGTCCAACTACTGACCCTCCCATCTAGTCCCAGTAGATGCGTTTAGCCCCATTCGCCGTGGTTGACCATCAGGCTGGGCAGCTGAGCACCAGAATATCAATATGGCTCGGACTCAGCCAGGCCCCTGGGGACTACCTACCAAGCAAATTCGATATTCTCCCCTCCTTGTGGAAGACAGAAGAGGCTCATCGCCGCCGGGGACACCAGTGTAAACATGGCAGAAAGATGCTCGGTAGCGCAAAACGCAGGTTTGATTGACTCCAGATTGAGATTTGGAAGCACTACACCTGGGACGATTATCTGCAGTTTTGGCTCTTCGCAGGAAGGGAGACAGATGAGTCTATTGAGAGGCCGTCTGGGGGAGGTGAGGAGAAGGGAAACAGTAATCCTTTTGTGTTCATCATCTGCACACCGTCCTGAGAGATATTTAGGTGTAGGAGGAGAAGGAGAGAGAGACTGCAAGGAGTAACGGTGTCGGCTGCTGCTCCTCTTGTCATGTGAAACCTGAGGTTTATCCTGTGAGCCAATGACAGGGCTCTCCTTTAAACACGCTGGTGCTCAGTGGAGGTGGTAATTTTGTGTGGCGATAAACCCTTTATCTAATAGTGGGGTAGAATAATTCTTCTTTAAGTGGCAGCGCTGCTGACTCCTTCTCTTTTTTTTCCTTTTTCTTCCAGATAGTCGATGTATCGACGTTTTTCTCCTCTGCTTGTTTTGTTTTTTTGGGGGGGATTTTTTTTTTTTTTTGTCTCGCAGCTGTTGATGTTGATGCCTGAGCGCGAGCTGAGACTGCTGTCCGCTTAGCCAGCCGGCCTGACGGTGGCACAGCAAGGGGATAAATTGCGGAGACATGTTTATCAACATGAAGAAGTGCAAGTTAGCCCTTGTTGGAAGAGAATAATGGGACCTAATTGAGCTGTAACATGCTGGCTGGTTGCCAGGCCCTTGAATTGAAAACTCTCCATCAGAAGGGGGCCTGAGGAGGAGGAGGGTGCTGTTAAAACACTGCAGGCCTTTCTAACACAAGTCATAAACCTATTAGCTATGCTCGGATCCGGTTGTGTCTAATTGAAAGTTACTTTGGAATCTGTGCATTCACCTCCAAGTGTGATGTTTTCAGCAGACGTGCACCTGAGCAGCTTTTTCCATCAACCCAAGCACAGCCGTGTTAAAGCCCAATCAGTTCTCAGGAGGAGCAGCACGGCCTGTCTCCTGGCACCTGCCTCGCTAAGAACAGGAGGGGTGAGGAGGAGGAGGAGGAGAAAGTGAGGGAGCATGAGCGGGTGGGAAGGAGGAAAAACCCAGCTGCCTCTGTGCCTGAGCCCTGTGCTTCTTTTAAAAGAGTGGGAGTGCGGGGAGGGAGAGGTAGGGAGGCTGCTGGCACCATCTGTACATGTCTTTTGTATTCCAGCCCTCATCTTTACACAGAGCAAAGCTGGTGTGCTCTGTGTTCAAATGAAAGCAAAGGAGGTGCCTTTTGGGGTGCAGCGCTCTTGTGTGTCGCTGCAGAAACTCAGCTTTGTCTTTGGAAGTGTGCGGTGCTCAAAGGACATCTTGTGTCCTGTTTACTTGCGTCTTGGTTATTAAAAGCTAGTGCAGCATCTCTCCTTGTGTAAGTAAGCTTTTACACCGCTGGCAGCCACGTGTGGCCAGATCTCTGGGTTTCCATGTTTGTTCCTCCCTCCTATCAGCCCCATTAGCCTGGTGTGTCCTCCCTCACTGACTCACTCAACCTTTATTGTCATGTGCATGGCTGGGGTGCAATATGTGCACAGCAGCCCCTCCTTGCATGTGGCAGCAGGGTGGATCTGCCTGCGAGGACAGCCTGTGCTGTGTGCTGTCATATTGACGTGCCTTTTTTTCTTCTTCTTCTTCTTCTTCTTCTTCTTCTTTTTTGCGCAAACTGCAGCTGAAATCACCTAGCATCCCCTCTCACCCACCCACCCCTCCAGCTCCTTGCTCAGCCTGGTAGTACTGTGAATCATAAGAGGAGGCGGCTGCCCTCCTCATTGATTGAATCCACATTCCCTTTCTCCCGACGCGGCAGACGGAGGCTAGAAAGAGGCAGAGGAAGTGAGAGAGAGAGAGAGAGAGAGAGAGAGAGAGAGAGAGAGAGAGAGAGAGAGAGAGAGAGAAGGGGAAAAGTGAGCCTTTTGTTGTTGGCACAGTGCAAGCACATGCACTCCAGATGAAAAGCACATGATCTGATCAAACGCGCTATGTGGAGGCTGTCTAACCAAGCAGTAGGTAGGCGTAGAGAAGAGGAGGACTGGAGAACATCTGCAGGCCCAGAGTGAACCCTAGTGGCCATGATCGGTCATGACATGCTGGATTTAAGATGATCTTTCACAGGATATTACAGCTTTAAGGTGCATCCTTTTGTTTCCTTCATTTACAGAAAATAAAACGATCTGGAAAGATTACATTTTTTTCTTGTGCACTCACCAACAGCATGTTCCCCGATTGTTTTTATATGACACATTGTTTATTGAGTACTGCTTGACGCGGAGGGTGCATTCAACGGAGAAAATAATGCAAACCGGTTTTCCCACAGCACTGATACGTTCTCTTCCTCTTCTCTCTTTGCAGCTCTTCTGTCCTCGTGGTGCGAGGAACTGGGACGCCTCCTCCTCCTCCGTCACCAGAAGAACAGGCAGAACGAGCCCCCAGGAAAAGTTCCCATGCAGCCCCCCATGAGCTCCATGAAGCCCGGCCTCTCGCATGGGTCAGTGTCCACATCGCCCCGCTCTTTAGCTGTGATGCATCTTTATCTGCGAACAGATAGAGCAGACCTTCCCCGGCATAGGAAGCCCAGTGTTCCTTATGGATCAGTGACTCGACAAACCGCCAGCGAAAATCCTTGTAGCACACTTAATAGTGACAAACAGTGCCTGCAGAGTGGGGAGCATATGTTCATTTAGTAGTGCGACGGTAAAACCTGTCTTTCGCTGTTATTGAACAAGTAAGTGTCCTGTGCCACAGGGCATACGTGACGTGTTTGTTTCCTTCTCCAGCAGAGATGGGTCTTTCCCCTACGACTCAGTTCCCTGGCAACAAAACACCAACCAGCCTCCAGGTTCGGTGTCTGTGGTGACCACTGTCTGGGGCGTGACTAACACTTCGCAGAGCCAGGTGGGATTTCACACCTGTCTGATGGAGTTAATGTTTATCTGAGCGTTCTTTAACAGAGACAGTTTAATAAAGAATGTTTTTAAAAGTCATGACAGGCCCAATGCAGGGCTAAGATATTTCTTTGCTTCTGAGATTATCAAATAATTTTTCTTTGTTTGTGTTCAACAGGTGTTGGGGAATCCCATGGCCAACAATAACAATCCCATGAACCCTGGGGGTAACCCTATGGGCTCCAGTATGCCTGGGAACAATCCTGGTATGAACTCTCCTCAGTTTCCCGGTCCACAGCAGCAGTTTCCCAACAAGGCCAGCTCAAACCAGGGCTACATGCAGCAGGGAATGTACGGACGACCCAGCTACCCTGGAGGAGGCGGCTTTGGTGGCAAGTAAGTGATCAGCAGACGAGCGTTTTTTATTTTATTTATTTTTTTTGCATCAGTCACTGTCTTGTTCTGAAATAGTAGAAACTAGTTTCTGATATTGTACTGCTTGTTGTTAAAGTTACCCTGGTGGGCCGAATTCTGGACCTGGTGGGATGGGCATCCCTCCGCACTCGCGTCCCCCCTCAGATTTTACCCAGCCCGCTGCTGCTGCTGCAGCCGCCGCGGTCGCGGCCGCTGCGGCCACCGCAACTGCCACTGCCACAGCAACTGTGGCTGCTCTGCAGGAAACCCAGAACAAGGAGATGAACCAATATGGACCGGTGGGTTGAAGCACGCAGCTGGTAAAATGAAGCAGACTGTGCACATTACATTCCAGTTGTTGCTCTTAAATACGTATAGTTTTGGTATAATTCTTTCAGCGTGAACATTACCTAAAAGAAGTTGATTAAGGTTCACTGTTAAACATTTGTTATTCAGGGTGAATAATTAGACAGTGTAATAATAAAACCGAGTAGCACATTTGGATGTAACATAGGTCAGCGATTTCGGCTTTATTCTCTTGCTAGTCACAAGTATGGTTGTTTTTTTTTTCTCTGCTTCTGCAATGAAAAGTGTAGCAGTCAAGCCAGAGGTGGTTGACTGAGCCCATTTTATTTTACAGATGAGTTCCTCTTTCCAGATGGGACCAAACCAGGCGTACAACAGCCAGTTCATGAACCAGCCGGGGCCCCGGGGCCCTCCATCCCTCCCTGGAAACATGGGCACAGGCATGAATACCTCTAACATGAGCGGCCCCCCAATGGGAATTAACCAACCCAGGGCTCAAGGCATGGGGCCTTTTGGGGCCCACGGCCAGAGGATGCCGCAGCAAGGCTATGCAGGGCCCCGGCCTCAGGGCATGGGTATGCAGGGCTTGAAAAGACCGTACCCAGGGGAGGTGAGCGTAGATAACTGCATATTTGCAGCTCGAGCGTCTTGCTGTATGTTGACGATATGATGTCATCCCACAGCCAAACTATGTTGGACAGCAGTATGGACCAAACAACCAGTTCCCCAACCAGCAGGGGCAGTACCCCACACCCAACGCCTCCAGGCCACTGCCTTCCCCCAACTACCCTGGCCAGAGGATGCCGGGACAGCAGATGCAGGGCCAGTACCCACCCCCCGGTGGTCCCATGGGCCAGTATTATAAGGTGCAGTGAGAAGACACACAATATGCAATTTCATTAAGGCAATTTTTACTGTTGATATTAAAGAATACGAATAATCATATTACAGCAAGAGCCACCTTTCAATGGCCAAACAAATAACTTCTCTGGAAGTGGATATCAGTACAACCAGGGTAATATGAACGGGGTAAGTTCATTTTTATTCCTGTGTTGTTTTATCACATTGTCATACTCTTGATGGTACTCTCCTTATTTAAATCAATGTCTAATTTTTCAATTGCTTTCTGTTTAGCCTCCAAGACCAGTGGGTAACTACCCTCACTCCCCAGTGCCAGGCAACCCCACCCCTCCAATGACCCCAGGAAGTAACATCCCTCCATATCTGTCGCCAAATCCGGATGTGAAGCCACCCTTCCCTCCTGACATCAAACCAAATATCACAGCTCTCCCTCCCCCTCCAGGTTAGTAATTTCAAGACCTAAGATAAAAAACTGAGAATCTGCTCGAATCCTTTAAACTTTCTAATGATCTGTGATGGTCAAACGCAGCCAACCACAACGAGGAGTTGCGTCTTACGTTCCCAGTAAGGGATGGGGTGGTCCTGGAGCCCTTCCGACTCGAGCATAACCTGGCTGTCAGCAACCACGTCTTCCACTTACGGCCCTCTGTACACCAGACGCTCATGTGGAGGTGCAACTACAACACTGATTAAATACAATATACTATACAATTTATATAAAGATTTTTCTTGGTGCAAAACCTTGCGTGATACCCCCGTGTCCTTTCTTGGCCCGGCGCAGATCGGACCTGGAACTGCAGTTTAAGTGCTACCATCACGAGGACCGTCAGATGAACACCAACTGGCCAGCATCAGTTCAGGTCAGCGTCAACGCAACACCGCTCACCATCGAGCGGGGCGACAACAAGACTTCCCACAAACCCCTGCACTTGAAGCACGTATGCCAGCCGGGAAGGAACACGATCCAGATCACAGTCACGGCCTGCTGCTGCGTGAGTATGAAAAACCATGGAACAAACCATGTAAATCCTGATATGTAAAGTATATTCCAAAATGGAAAAACGCAAAGACACTTCACTAAGAAATGCTTCAGAGAACACACATCCGGAGACAGCTTGTGATTGTGACCGTTATGTTTCGTCCTGCAGTCGCACTTGTTTGTGCTGCAGCTGGTCCACAGACCCTCGGTTCGCTCCGTCCTGCAGGGCCTCCTGAAGAAACGGTTACTTCCTGCAGAGCACTGCATCACCAAAGGTATCCGCGCAGTTGCAGTCGCAGTCGCAGTCGCAGCCACAGATCGCGCTTTCACATCCTGGTGCTTCTCAGAGTCTCAGAGACTAAATGCACTTTTCTCACTCTTCTTCTGCCTCAAAGTTAAGAGGAACTTCAGCAATGTAGCGGCGTCGTCGGGCAGCGCCACACTCAACGGAGAGGACGGTGTGGAGCAGACGGCCATCAAGGTTTCCCTCAAGTGTCCAATCACCTTCCGACGAATACAGCTGCCGGCGAGAGGGCATGACTGCAAACATGTTCAGGTACGACTGCAGTGATAAACCGATAAATAAGCAGACAGACATAGATCGTCTTACTTTTGTTTTCTTGGTCTGCAGTGTTTTGATTTGGAGTCGTATTTACAACTGAACTGTGAGCGGGGAACATGGCGATGTCCTGTATGCAAGTAAGTGGATTTTCTTACAGTGCCTCCAACTTGACGCTCTCGATCTAGCAGTTTTGAGTTGTCTTAAAGTCTCTTTTCTCCTCAGTAAAACGGCATTGTTAGAAGGACTTGAAGTGGACCAGTACATGTGGGGAATTCTAAATGCCATTCAAAAGTACGTTGAATTTCATCAGTATCAAATACTGGAGTATTTCCCTCACTTTCCTCGTGCCTTGACCATTTTATTTATTTTGTAAATCCTTCAGCTCTGAGTTTGAGGAGGTCACAATTGACCCGACATGTAGTTGGCGACCGGTGGCCATCAAATCTGACATCCACATCAAGGAGGATCCAGATGGACCGCTGGCGAAAAGGTTTAAGACGATGAGTCCCAGCCAGATGATCATGCCCAACGTGATGGAGATGATCGCTCAGCTCGGTCCCGGACCATCGCCGTACTCGTCAATGCCTTCTGGGCAGGGTGGCAACAACAGCGAATACAGCCAAGGCTAGTTCATAAATCCCGTGTCTACTGCTACATCAGCTCACAGAGACCTTAAAGTACATGCGAGATATGAACACATGTATTCACAGTCTATATTTTGCATTCAGGCAACAGTTACCAAGGACACGGGAACTTTGACTTCCCTCATGGCACCCCGGGTGGTACATCGATGAATGACTTCATGCATGGCCCCCAGCTGTCACACCCGCCCGACATGCCCAACAGCCTAATGACGCAAGACAAGCCACTGTCCCACAACATGCCCGACTCAGTGAGTTGAGCCGCCGTTTACCTAACACTTACATCCTCTGCTTCTGCGTCTCTGTTCTGTCGTCTTTGCATTGCAGCACTGGTGTGTTTTACCTATGTTCTCATTAAGAATGAGGAAAAACATTTTTATTCGTTCTCTTCTCATTTAAAATAGAATTGGAATTGTTTTTCCTAAACTCTAATTTCTAATTTCTAATTATTTTTTTTTTGCCTGAAATGTTTTGAATAGGAAAAGCAAATCTTTGCACTGACAATCTAACCCAGTATAGCATAACACATCACATAAGCAGTCGTGAAGATGACAAATGGAGACTATCAGTTTTTGCTTTTTAGTAAATTACGCCCAAACTTAAGAGAAAAGTCTGTCCTCAGTGGGATCGGGTTAATCTCTGGTAAAAAAAAAAAAAGAATTACAGAGCTGAAAAGATGAGTCAGAATTACCAAAATTAAAGATGTAACTTAACATGAACAAAACTCATTTTCTATTAGATTATAAAATGAGGAATTTGAGTGGATGAAACTGCAGTTCTCTAAGATTAAAGACCTAAATTCAAATTTGCTTCATTATGCAAAGCTGAATAAGCCTCATCAAACCCCACCGCCGTCACTGACAGTGAACGCCACACAAGCATCTGCGATGAAGTGTAACAGTTGGCCTCCTCCTCCTCCTCCTCCTCCTCCTCCTCCTCCTCCTCCTCCTCCTCCTCCTCCTCCTTTCATCACTATGCTGCTTTATGTTTGATTCATTCTTAACAGACCCAATGCACACTGATAACTCTTCTAAGTGATTCTGGGCTAAAATGACAATCGTAAAACGCCAAAAGTAATAGATTTGGTCACCCACTAGTTGATTTTGTTGAGGGTTTTTTTTTTTGTTTTTTTCTGAACCACTGAAACTCAGAAAATTCAAAGCAGCACAAACTTTGAACTTTTGGGATAACAGCATATTTCTTTACAGCACTATGTCACACCGCAACATCAGCAAGCTCTCCAGACAGCAGCCACGTTTGGGCCTACTCTGGGCTACGTTTGTTTGTCCTCAGTGTAGAAAAGGTGGCGTCGTTAGGAGCTGTAAGGAGATCTTCACTGAATGTTAAAGGACTTTCCCTAATCTCCTGTCCCAGTGTTGGACATTTTAGTGACTGGGAATGTTTTTCGATGGCAGGTGCCTGTTAATTACGCCATGGGTAGGACGTTTAAATTACTGATATATTGCCAAAAGAATGCCACTGGCAGGTTTTGACATGGGACATATCTGTAGTGAGGTCCAAACGCCAAAACATAATGAAGAATATGGGCCTTTATCTGGTGGATGTGTGTCCACGTTTGGACAGCCGCCATTACCTTGTGTCAGTGTTGTCATTCAAAGCCAAAGAAAACTGCAGCTTTGGGCCAAACGTTCTTTGGTATCTGGGTTCTTCACAGAGCTTCAGTGGACATCATGGCAGAGACTTGAGAGCAATAACAGGAGAGAAACTACGAGCGGGACTGAGCACGAGAGCAAACAAGGGTAAACCGTAGATGCGACTTAACCATCACGCCTCTTAACTTTCTGTGCAGATACCTCATCCTGGCGGCGCCGACCAGTCACATGGTCCAATGCAGCAGAGCTTACATGCGTCGCCACTCCCTGTGAGCCAATCAGGGCAGCAGCTCCACCACAGCGGGCCTCCTCAGCCCTTGCGGCAAGCTCTGCCCCCTCAGCAGCAAGCGCAGCAGCAGCAGCAGCAGCAACAACCGCTGCAGCCCGGCCCCAACAACCACCCCCCCAGCGACCTAGCCTTCAACCCATCCAGCGCTTTGGACAGCCAAGCAGGGTCGGACATGCCGGAGCCATCTTTAGATGTGAGTCATGGAAAACGGAAATGATATTTCAAATCTGTTCAAGTTTCTTTAAACGTTTCAGCTGATTGCTGCAACCATTTTTTTTGTCCTCTAGCTTCTTCCTGAGCTCGCCAACCCGGATGAACTATTGTCGTACCTGGATCCCCCAGACCTCCCCAGCAATAGCAACGATGACCTTCTATCGCTCTTCGAAAACAACTGAGTCGTTTCCGACACAACACGAACTTCTCTGACCATCCCCCTCCAGCTTCCCTAAGACACCGGGGGGGGGGGGGGGGGGGGGGGGGGGGGGGGGGTCACTAGTACTTGATAAACACAAAGATGCACTCCCCTTCTCTTCTTCCTCTTGTAGAATTTTCATTCGCCAGCGCAGATTGACTGAAAAAGGTTCAAACTCAAAAAGACGCCGCGGGACGTGGCGGGGATGTGCCCGCCCCTCTCCCCCTGTGGCGACACCTTTGACTGTGCAGCTATACTCAGTTGATTTTTTTATGCCACACACACGTATGTGTGCTCGTTAGGAACATGTTGTAGCATTTTTTTATTCATGTTTTATTTCCTTTTGGGGGAAAAACAAAGGAATTCACTGTATAAAACAGAAAAATAACTGAAAAAGAAAAACCAGCGCTATCTGGCCAGTGTGTGTTCTGTTTGAGCAGTCCGAGACGGCACAGCTTCCTGGTGTCGCAGCGCCTGTCGCCGACTGGTCTGGTTAGTCACACTGTTTTGTTCACCACACATCTTTTAAAAGCACAAGAGATTCCGGCGATGCAAAAATACAAAAATCAGTCTTTACAAAAGGAACAAAATCAGGTAGATTACTATAAATATATGTCTGTCTTTGACTAAATGTTTTCTAGAAGTCTTTTTGTTCTGTTGCCGACATTTTCGAGAGATCTTTGGGACTGATTGGCTTCCACTTTGTCTACATACATGTGTGCTGTGTACTTCCTTTTAGTTCTGAGGGTAGGCAGTTGAAACAGGATGGATTTTTCCCCCAATACAACAAAAAAAAAGTTTATATTGCAGATCTGTACCTCTAGATGTTGTATAGTTATTGTCCTCCTGTACAGAGGAGTGATTTTAATGGAAACAAATGGTACATTTTGGATAAATCGGGGTTCCCGTGGTGATCCAGTTGCGTTTATTGCTTCCATCCACAACTCCTTCCATGCCGTCTGCGGTGCATGAGCCCTGGTGTAAGCATTTTTGCAAAGCTGCATCTCTCTCCCTGTTAAATGATGTGCTGTTTCAGTAGTCTGCAAAGTGCATGTGTGCCAAGCCCATGTCTAGTGCTGTCCCAAGTGGTGAAAAAAACCCCAACTTTTTTTATTTTTAATCAGTTGCTGTTTCTACAGGTCTCCTGTTTCCTTTATTTCTGTCAGATTTAGGATGATTTTATTTAACACTAACATGGAAGGGATATGCTTCACATCAGCAGGACGTTATTAATGTAATTGCTGGTCATTCTGTGTCAGCCTTTATTTGATTTTATTTTATTTAGCTTGTTTTTTTTTTGCTGCATTATTAAACTATCCTTAAATCTTTTGAGAAACTGCTCAACATCACCAAAGCGAGAGGGATGAGAATGGAAATGCTTGTTTGACCGTGTGTGTGTGTGTGTGTGTGTGTGTGTGTGTGTGTGTGTTTCTACTGGTGCAACTGCAGGTGATGGTGGGACACAGTTTATCCATTACTGCTATTTAAGAAGTGATTTTCGAAGCAGTATTGGTGCAAACTTTTTGCAGCTTTTGTTTTCAGCTTCACTTTTTGAGATCAGTGCTGTTCAGTATGCAAATGTATTATTTTTTATGAAATGCTATTGTACTGTAAATACCTTTTGTGAATATTTTTGTATCATCTCGATAATGTTTTATCCTTTGATCACTCGTCGTCCGACCCAACCACGCGCGCTCCCTCCTCCTCCTGTGATAAACCAGGTCAAAGATCCGCCGCGTTGTCCCGTCTCTGTCCCCTTTCGCCTTTGTTGCATCGGCTGAAGTCGGCTTCGTTGCACCATTTCAGCTCTCAGATATCAGACTAAGTTCGAAGCATTTCTCTCTCTCTCTCGTGCTAAAATTGCAATTGCAATTGAAAATGATCCCAGTTGTCTGCTTGAGAGTGAACATCAGATCTGTGATGCTGAGCAGCAGTGGTTTTCAAAAAGATGCGGCATCAGCTGGCTTTCAGTGTAATTATTGAGCTATGTGAATATCGTAATTGTTGCTACTTGTCAATACACGGTGGTATTTTAAAGATATATCACAACCATATTTTAAAGAAATCCATGATATTGTTTATATTTTTGTTATAGAAAATGTGGCTTTTTTAAAAGCATGAGACCATATACATTTTTATCCCCTTTTGTTTTTGGTAAATTATTTTCTACTGGTTTTCTTAATAATCTGTAAGGCTAGAAATCCAATTTCTTTCAACTGTAGCATTGTGCTGAATTAACCGCCCCTGATTTTATGTCAAAATTCTTTTCAATGTCATGTAAGGACTTTTGTTTGTTCCCGCTCAGAGCACTGACATGTTTCATATCTAGGTCACAACGAGGCATCAAATCGCTCAACAACCCACTGCCACATTGTAATTGTTTCTATCCGACTCGAAACTCTGGATCAGTCCGGAGGAAGTCGCGGCCGTCATTTCATAGTCTGTTCTTGCTTTCAAGTGGAGCCCGTTAAACATTTAAGGTGGCACCCCAGATCTGTAGTTGCACAATCACAACAAAGGGCCATTTCTTTAGGGGATGTTGTTAAAAATTTTAAAAAGAACAAAAAAAAAAAGAAAAGAAAATGACATTGAAAAATAAACAAAAAAACACACACAGAGAGGGTGGGCACGTTCATCAGTCTGGCCCTGAAGGTATGGCTAGTCAAACGTCCTAAGGATGCCTGTATATATGTAAATTAATATAGAGACATGTGAACAGAAATGTATTCATTTTCCCTGGGAATGTGCATTGTTTCTTCAGAATAATAATTAAAAAAAGTAAAAAAAAAAAAAAAAAAAAAAGCTTGCAACCCCTCTACTGGAAGTGGCTGAATACGGAAAATGAAACATGTTAGTTAGTGTCTGTGGGTTTCTCTCGGCATTTTGTTCCCTCCCTCTGTAATATACTTTCACCTCTTTTGTTAGGGGAACTGGGACAGCTATGTTTTACATGTACTATTTAGCCTACGTGTTCTAGTCTCACCGGCATACTCTGAGGTGCTAAAGCTAAAAAAAAAAAACTAAAAAAAAGAAAGGAAAAAAAAAAAAAAAACAAGGTTACATAGAAAATTGCTTGGCAGTGAGGAAGAACGATGGCGGGAGGGACGGGTCCGGAAGATTGTAACCAAATCCATAGTTTGTACAATTTTTGATATCATGAAGAGTTGGCAAAATGATAACAATCTAAGGTGATTCATGCAATGTGGCCATTGTCTCTATGTTTGTACATTGTATGTACAATCATTTCATACTCTAAACTGGTCAGAAAATAAAGGAACTAATTGTGATTTTTAGTCTTGCAGAACTGTATGTAGGTAGATGATGTGACAACCTAATATTTATCTAATAAATATGTATTCAGATGATACCTGGATTTCACTGAGGCTTAGTTTTCTTCTTTTTGTCTGCTTTTTTTTTTTTTTTTTTTTTTTTTTGGTATGTCTTTTTCCGTCAAATGTTGGAAATATTTCCCATCTGAGTTCTGCAGCTTTATTATTCAAACATCACATGTAAATAAAAAAATGTAAAGGTTTAGTCATGTTTTGGTTCAAGAAATTTGTGCACTTGTTGGCTTTATATGGAAAAAAAAATAAATTTGCATTCATTGATACATAAAGAAAAAGAGTTGACAGAGACAGAGTTGATGATATCCAACCATGTTACCTTTTTTATTCAAACGTTTTACAATTTGCCCATGACACAGACAATGATGTCAACTGTTAAAACCAAACATCTGCGAACTAGGCTGCGCAGAGCCAGACTAGTCTTGTTTCTGAAAGGTGGAGTGACCTAATAAAATAACTCTGACATGTGCCACATGTAAAGATGCAGCAAATAACATAAATGAAGTGGTGAAATCTCAACGTAGAGCTTGAGATTTTGAAAGCATTTGTGCTCAGATGTTAGTTTTTGCAGGTGATGATGTTAAAGAATGTTATATTCTCTTTAACTGGGATCCCACAACAATCTGACATCTTGAAGTGTTTTACTGGAAATTCAAATTCAAAAAATTCAAATTAAATCCAAAATTTAATTTAAAAATACTTAATAAATCCCAAACGGGAAGTCAATCAAGACAAAAAGAAAATAGATTTGGCTGAATTTTTTTTCTCCTCTGCACTCTTTAAATGTTTTTTTTGTTTTTTACTATGAGCAGTCATTATTTGGTTAACTAATAAAATTAAAAGGAGCATAGACACTAAAATCTTTTGAAAATATGCATTAAGGGAACATTCCAGAGTTAAAACAACCTTTGGTTTAATATTAGATTGTCACCATGTAAAATTTAATTAACAACCAAAACTACATGAATTTAAACTGTTTTTAGTGAAAATGGAATATGTGTAGGATATTTTAATGACAAAATAGGAAGCAGAGGCCAAGAAGTGCCCTCCTCTTAAACTTACTTAAACTTGATGGCGGTGACCGGAAGGAGACACTGCCTCTACAAACAGTCCTTTTGATGTGCTTTCTGTTAATTTAAAAAAAACTTTCAAAACAATTTGGTTTGTCAGTAAGGACCCTGTCTACACTATCACTTAAATTGAATAACATTTTTGAGTCTTGTCAGGTGATTCAAACAACACTTTATTTGGATATAACTCCATTTCTCCAAGCCTTAACATGAAAAAACTGATAAATTGCTTTTTAAAATTTCATGTTCAATTTAGAAGTCATTAGACAAAAAAAAATTTAATTGGGTTATATATTCATTATAATCTGTCATGTCCAGAATCAAAATTACTTTGTCTCTGCTACATAAAATCTGATTTTTTTGTTTTGCTTCAGCAAAAATAAAGCAATCAGTTTACCATGATTTTTATGCAAGCTGATATGTTTCTAGTCTTTATCTTTATTTGGTGTTTGTTTTAGTGTACTTCAAAGATCCTCAAGATTTGTCTAAGTTCTAGATGTGGCTATAAGAAGGGATCAAGTTTTAGAAACAAGTTTTATAAAACTCCAGTCAATCTGTTTTACAGTTACACGTATATATTTCATGTATATCATCTGACTTTATTTCTAAAATGTATCATTTATTTTGTTCATTTGCTCACTGTTGTACAGTATTGTAAAAGTCATCTTTTTTTTATTTTTGTCAAAGTTTAAATATCAGCCATGATTATTTTTTTTATCCTCTTTATTAGGATACAAACAGAAAATACATTTGTAATATTTGAAATGGACAATCTGGTGATTGATTATTGGCAATTTATCCTCATCAGGCTCAGAAAATCCAATGCCAGATAACTTGTAGACAATATGAACACAAAATTAAAATTACATAATGTTGAGAATAAAATGACTACATGTAAGAATCACTATTTGTTGTGACCTCCCCAATAATGAAACAGATTTACCTGTTCAAGGAGACCTCTTCCTTAAGTTTAATTAATATAAACCCAATAAAATAATAATAGTAATAATTATTGCCTTAACAAGGAAACTACCAGATTTTGTGTATGTTTGTGTTTTGACTGTAATCTTCTTTGTTCTGCTCTAGTCCAGTAGATGGTGGCAATTAAGCTGGCTGTCAATTAAAATCGAAGGAAGAAGCTTGGCCTCAGCGCTGGAACGAAGGCGGGTTTTGAAAGTCTTCAAAAATAGTTCAGTGAACTTTTATGTTGGCATGTTAAACAGAAGCAACCGTACTTGTGATCTCACAGTCTCTTGAAAAAAATGAAATTTTTATTTATTTATTGTTAATTAAAATATCACTTTTGTGTGCACTGATGCTGTCTGGACGTAAACGTTTGAAAACGGAGACCGAGCCTCCCAGATTTGAGTGGAGTAACTGGGAAGTAGATGAATCAGCCACAAAACACGTTACCACAACATACCTCATGAGACCGCAAAAGACTGACACAAAGACTGACTACAAACACTTCCATGTTCTTATAATACAGCTGACAGTTGACTGTGGAATATTTAAGAGCGAGGACATTTCACAACTGGATTTGTTGCACAGGTGGCATCCTATTACAGTTCCACGCTGGAATTCACTGAGCTCCTAAGAGTGACCAGTTCTTTTACAAATAGTTGTAAAAACAGTTTGCATGCTGATGTGCTTGATTTTATACACCTGTGGCCGTGGAAGTTATTGGAACACCTGATTCCAACTTTTTGGATGGGTGAGTGAACACTTTTGGCATTATAGTGTATGTATTTTCTGCATGTTTGGTGTGATTTAAAGATTTAAAATCATACTGTCTTGTCTTATTACTATACACAGGTAATAATATTTATCACATGTAGGATTAAGTACATAAACCCATTATTTCATAATTGGATAGCTTTAGTCAGAGATAATCTGAATTAAATGAACATCAATAAACGGTAGTAAATTGAAGAAGTTTATTGTAGGGGATAAAATACTGCTGTGAAGCATTAAAAATGATATATGATTGATTATCCATCTTTGTTTTCTATGTAATGTCTGTCAGAAGTTTCAGTCGATAGGCCCCGCCCCCCTTAGTTACTGTTGCTAACTCACACAGGCTATCTGTGTTGTTAGTGTTTTATATTTATATATATATAAAGCTTGTCCCCAAGTTTTAGACACATATTAGATATCAAAGTCATTCCCAATATACTTAAATATACTTTGGAAATCACCTCCATTGTTTCCCCTGGATGGATCCAGCTCTCTGAGTCCTTTAAACTAACAAAAGGTACGTAAACTACAAGTAGGAATGTCATTGAATAACTTCATTCACAGCTCCTTTTTTTTATATCATTTCTTTATTTTTCATATATCGGCCAAGTTAAATATTAAACATATTAAAAAAAATAAAAGAACAATCTTAGTGATGTTGATGATAAAGATAATTTGAGATTTTTTTTTATATATTCTCAAGCAAACTCGCGAGATTGCCAGGACCTAACGTCATCCTGCGTAATCGTCACTTCCTGGAGGCGTGACTAGTCCTCATTGCCGCCGTTGAAGTTTCCTCAGTAGAAATGTCGTTTTTATCAACCAGGATCAAATTATGTTCCCTGGCGTTTACCGCCGCCCGCCTGTGCAGCAGCGCCCCCGCAGCCGCCAACAAGAACCCGCTCGTGTACTTTGACATCTCTGCAGACAGCGAGCAGCTGGGCAGAGTGACCTTCGAGGTGAGCGGGTCGCAGACACGCGCCGCGTTTTCACTTCCTCTGCGTCCAAATACAAACTGTTCCCGTGTTTCTCGTTTTTGACGCTCAGTTCGGACAAGTTTCACCCTAAGGCGTTTTCATTTTCTTTTCAGCTCAACTCCGAGGTTGCTCCAAAAACCGCAGGTAAGCAGGTACTCCTCCCCCTCGTCATTTCAGGGTGTGTTATTATAGTTAACTGGGTCTAACGGTGCAAAAAAAAAAATACAAACCGAAGATTTGTATGAAGATAAAACTAAATTTAGCAATGAAAACCTAACTGAAACGAAATAAAATTGCAGGTACAATTAACTTAGTTTTTTTTTATTTTTTATTATCGTTTCGTGCCTTTTTTGTTGTTGTTTTGTTTGGAGCTCCATTTTTCTATTTTTTTCATTTTCAAATTAATCAAAAAACAAAAACGGGATTCTTGTACTTGCATTGCTGAATTTTTCTGTTTATCTGTAAGTCAATACCTCTAAAACTAACCAGTTTAAAAAAAACAAACTAAAACACAAGCTGAAATATTTAAACAAACGAAAGGAAACTGTTAAAAATGAAAATCTATTATAACTGTGGTATGCACGGGCAATTTTCTGCAGAAAACTTTAGGGCGCTGTGCACAGGAGAACATGGCTTTGGTTACAAGGGATCCATTTTCCACAGGGTGATCCCTCAGTTCATGTGCCAGGTACGCGTTCCTCTATTGCGTGCCTTTGTCTTCCCAGTTAGGTGATTCAGTGTAGGTACAATAACGCCTTTTGGGTCTTCAGGGTGGGGACTTTACAAACCACAATGGAACCGGGGGCAAGTCCATCTATGGGTGGAAGTTTCCCGACGAGAACTTCCAACTGAAGCATACCGGACCTGGTAAGAAGCCCATCTTCTTCTTTAATCAAGTGTACATTTCCTGTAAACATCAGAAAACCTCTGCCCGGTTAAGGCGAGGTAAAGCTATTTTCAGTATTAAAATGCCGGAAGTGTCGCTTGGCTGTCAGAAATTAACAGCGGTGCAGATAAATCTAATACAACACTGGAGAAGCTGAGCTGTTTGTCGTAGAGACGTTTAAATGGACTCTTCTACTTGTGCTATTTTAGTATAATATACATGTAAATATATATTTTCTGAGCTAAGATCAAACAGCAGTTGAGGAAAAGGGTGTTTTTCTCCTTTGTTTTTTGTTGGTTTTTTTTTGGCTTAAATAGTGAGTCACATTGTAATAACTATGACTTATACTGTTGCAAGATTACTTTTGTCATGCTCTGGTTTTAACACTGAGTGGCAGTATTTTACAAATGTTCATATAACTGCTGATCAGCAGTTACTGCTCATAGGTCTGCTTCTCTCACCTAAAACTGTCAGGTTATTAGAATGTGACCGTTTTCTAGCTCCAGCACTGTGAAAGTGATCAATTTTAGACGTATGGCTTCTGATTCTTAATGCGTTGATGTTTGCAAACTAAGTCTGAATTTGTGGCATTTCAGGTATATTGTCTATGGCCAATGCTGGACCTAACACCAATGGATCCCAGTTCTTCATCTGCACCAGTAAAACAGAATGGTAGGTCCTGGCAGATGCCATCAAGAGTTCACACTTGTGAGGATCCATCCCATCTCTATTTGTTTATGGAGAAGTTTGATGCATGTGTTTTCTGGAAACCTGCAAACCTTGTGTAATGAGGAGAAGATGTCACAACAGACAAATAGGCAGGAAAGTGCACAGAATTGTTACAATTATTTGTTTATCATACTGCATTTATTCAACATAAAATGCATGTACTACCTGTTAAGAGGCTTGGTTTTGTATGCAAAAAGAACAACACTTTAGGATACAGATGTGAGTAAATGAGACATAAGAGTACTTCATGCTGCAGGGACAGAGGTTCAGTGGTGCCTCGTGACTGGTTTTGAAGAAGCTGCCTCATTACAGGGTAAGCTGGTAAGTTTGAACATGAAAGCCAGAATGTCAGTCCCTGAATGGCAGATTCGCCGCAGACACGGCAGCATTGCTCAACATAAAAGGAGGCGTTGACGTTGATCATCTCACTGTCTGAGGCAGCAATATTAAAACAACCTCTTCTTCTTTAGGCTCGATGGCAGGCATGTTGTCTTTGGCAGCGTGAAGGAAGGAATGGACGTGGTCAAGAAAGTGGAGTCCTACGGTTCACGGTCTGGGCGAACCTCCAAGAGGATCACTATCACAGACTGCGGAGAGCTCAAGTAGACTCCCATGTGAACGGTGGATGCAGTTGTTGTCTCATCTCCTGCTGTAATTTTATTAAAGAAGTCAGTGAAAGAGGCCCTTTCTTCTGTCGTGCCACCTGGTACTGCTCTTCTGCGCTGAACATGCATGATCTTTGAGCCTCACTTGTGTTTTACAGGTACTGGAATGCTGCATTAGTCTTTCTTCAGGTAACAGTGAACAAACTTGACTGTCGAGTTATAAAATGTGAACTAAAACTTGTAAATCAGTAGTCATTTTTGGAGAATAGGGATTTATTTGTTTTAAAAAAATGCTTTTCTACTGTATGAGAGGTTGCTCTGGCCAGTTGGGTTTTATACATTCATTAAAACATTTCTTAAAGTTCCCGTAAGAGAACCATTGCACTTGAGTTGACTGAAATAAAAACAGTCTGAGGCAAAATGTGTGTCTGAGTGTGGCTTTATTGGAGGAATGTTTTATCACCGGCTGAGGAGGGAGCTTACCGTTTTCAGTCTCCCTACCTGCTCCTGCTCTCCGCATCGACATCAGTCCACTAATGATCCGTTGCAGCAGAGTATTTACTCTGATCCAGCTCGTTAGGAAGTGTGAAGTTGTGCCAGGTCAGGTCCAACGGCCTCTGATAGGAGAGATTCTTCTCCTTTGGGCTTGAGCCCATTTGAATAGCAGGGTACAGTTAAACTTACCAGAGGCTGTGTATTTGTAAAGGAGGGTATTTAAGCTATATCTGATTTTTCTTTTCTTCAGCAGCAACATCTGGATCCATTAATGTTGGGGGGAAAACATTTTTTAGGCATATTCTGACCCACAGAAACCCCCACATGCACACGTCAATATGGCTTAATGTGAAGTCCATGTTCATGTGGAGTTGCATTGATATTTGAGGCTCAGAAACGTCTGGTACGTCCAGGTTTTTCTCAATCGTTTTATTGTTTCTTCTTGTGAATAATACAATGTTACAACCCATTAAGAGCACTTCGGTGAGTCCTTTTAGCACTTTGTGCAAAGATGCTGCAGTCTCTTTTATTAGTTAAAAAAGAAAAACTTCCTACGATATTGAAAAACTTTATCATGAACTATCTGGCAAGTGTGTTCACAACAAAGGTGACAGAAACACAAAAGGTTAGTTGCCTAACTAAGCATAATATTATAAAAAAAAAAAAAAAAAAACAGTTTAAAAGTGATGTACCTACAGATAATATTGCAGATACACATTAATACTGCATAACCTTGGTAAAGACTTGCCTATTTTATACAGATTAAACATTTCATGTTATTGCTGAAATATACAAACATTGTAAAAGAGAATCTTCATCTGAACCTCTTTGTTAGAGCGATGAGAAACACACAACCAAGGTGTCATAATTCACAGTTGGATAGATGCTTAGCCCATGTTTCTGATTTTAAAGGGATAGTCTCACAAAGACGAACGCTCACTGGAACCCAGCAAAATCAGAAGTACTCATCTCCGGCCAGAGAAAGAGGCGGCCCGCCAGGAAAAGCCTCTTCTGCCGAGAGTCACAGTGTCGCAGAGGAAGAATTAGGAGAACATACTGTTAGATGCTCTACAGTACATTAACCGTTCATCATCACGTGTTTTTAGAAACAAAAATATTACTGTCCCTTTTTTTTTTTGTTTTGTTTTGATTAAACCTCGCAGGGTCATGTATGTAAGGTAAGTGGAGTGTGTTATTGCACACGACGGCAGTAATAGCCAAGAACTTTGCATTTTTCACACAGGTGCTGTGGATGCTCTTTGCTTTGGTCCGACACATCCAACCCATCCGGTTTCTCCAGAGGTCTCTGAAGCAACAAAGAAAATGGAGATTTACTGCACGGAGACAAACACACAGCTGATTACTTTATGTCTTCTTTATTTGCTATGAGACACATACACACCAATCTTTAAAAATGATCACATATTCATAATTTCAATGGGATTTTTTTTTTCTATAAGAAATATACGTGTCAGAGAAAAATAATAATAATGAATCATTCCATTTAGTTAGGAAGTTAGGATATCTAGTTAAGTTTTCTGGAGGTTTTCTCCTGTAATTCGTCTTTAATAATATTGATAAAATGAATACATAAATGTTGATTTGATTATTGATTATGAGCTAACAAAAAAAACCCATCATTCACCAGGTTAACTTTCCTTTCCAAGATTTGAAAAATGTCCCTCGTGTCTTTGCTTTACATCCTCACTACATGATTGTAATTCCTTGAAAGTGAACGTGCAGCGTTCCTCTCTTTGTCGTCTGCAGCTGCCACAAAAAGCTGCTGCTCATCCTCTTATCAAACTAAAAACAAAACGTTGAATAGCACCTCCACTAGCTTCATATTCCTTCCGGGCCAGACTGATTCCTACTTCAACTAGAACACCGACGTTGATCAATTTGATGACATCTTCTGTCCCGAAATTCAGACACAAAACCCGAGGCGATCACGCCCTTGCTCCAGTCGCTCATGTGATCTGCTTTTACATACACAAAAACGCAGAGGGGAAACCCCAAACTAATAAAGTGTCTTCTTTAGGTTTGTTTTTGCACACTTTGTTTAGGAATTATTATTGTTAATAGTTCACAGGCCCTAGAAACACAGGATGAGCACATTAAATGTAAATTTGGTGTGGATTAAACCTGTGACATGTATGTTTAAACTAAAGTCTAAAGATAAAAACATTGTTCCTGCAGCAGTACATCAGCTCTATGAACAGAAATACTTTAAAGTAGCTTTTGGCCTGAAGGGTAAAACGTAAAGGAAGTGTACTGCAAAAACATTTAACCACAAAGCACTTTCACTGTGAGGCGGTGAAATGTTTTTTTTTCCTGCAAAGGTTTGCTGAAAGCAGTGACAGAAAGCCATTTAAGGCTCCATCTGACTGCTTCCTGATGCTCCCTGCGCAGATGTGCCGTTACCTGCTTGTGAGGGTAAACGTTGATGTGGCACTTGATACATTCTTGTCCCATGTTGGCCCAGGAGTTCCCGCTCATCCACTTTCTCTTGCATTTAGGGCACTTATATTCACCAAAGCACCTCTTCTTTCCCTGGTACGGGGTCAGGCCTTCACCTTTAGGTCGCGCCTGAAAAGGAATTCAGAGTGCACAGTTGCTGCGTTACTGACCTCACGTGAGACACGCAAGCCTCAACAGCTTTCCAAACATTTCAACTTTTGCCTCTCACCACCTTGAACTGGAGGAGACGGACTGAGCCGCTCGGTTTGTTTGGACGGAAACGAATTCTAATCTCGTTGTGGTTTTAAAGGGAAATGATAGCGGCCCTGTTGGTGGACAAGAGAGTCAGGTTTTGCCTCTGGAATGAGACGATTATTTATGGTATCTCAATAAAAGTCAGAAAAAAGAAAAACCTTTGTTTTGATGCCTGATTAAACCCTCCGGTGCTGACTGAATCTTACTTTACACAAATAAATTTGGTATAGTGTAGATGTTGGAACTTACTGCAGGGAATTTATATATATATATATATATATATATATATATATATATATATATATATATATATATATATATATATATATATATATATATATATATATATATATATAAATATTAGGTTTGATTTATTTGTTAGACTCAGAAAAAAAGGAGTTGCAGTTTTCCCATTAGAAATAAGCTCCCTCCCTCCAGCTGTGCTCCCAGGGGACGATGAAGGAGGCCTCCGCCTGTGGGGGGACCACACTGCTACAGGACAAATACCTCAGGGCTTCGGTCATCCCTCCCAGCTGGCCCCAGCCCACCAATCAGGGAGCAAAGAGCTGAGCAGGGAGGAAATAAAACCCAGATGAACCCTGTGCTTCGTAACGTGAAAAAACCCTGAACCCATCAAGAAAAAGGAAAAGATGGAGAGAGAAAAAAAAATCTCACCAAGATTGTTTTGAATTCTAATCACCTTGGCTGAAAAGTAGGTCAAGTTAAAATTAAGCCTGAACGTGCACCACATCAAGCTCAATTTTAATTTTGGAGCACTTACACATGTCAGGTTCAAAACCTCTCGCAGATCATCTGATTCGTTTCCAGGACGACATCTGTTTAACAAAAGCATGTTTGAGCTTTCATGAGCGAAGTGGCTGGCTGTTACTGTTAGTGTGAAGCCTGTTTCAGGCCTGGGTTTGCATCACTCAGCCACGGCGGCCCCGCGCTTTCTCAGATCATCATCTTCCTGAGGGAGGAAACAGCTTTCACTCTTAAGAGCAGGCAAAACAAACTCAACCCAACGTTTGGGGCACGGAGGGCATCAAGGGCCACGGGACACTCCAGAGTTTCCACCCGACTCATGAAAGATGCTCCACTCACATCTGACCTGACAGTCAAAAACTGGCTGAAGCAATCCATCTTTGAGTCATAGTGTTTATAGTGTCATAGTATTTGTTTTTATAAATACTGTTATTATTATTCTGTCTAAAAGTGACTTCAGATAATGTTCAATGCTTATTGGTGTGCAAACAAAAACAACTGAACTGAATTACAAATTATTTAAGTACGCCTACATCACCTTAAAAAATAATTTAATGATAATTTATCTTTTATCTGCTCGTTTCTAATCACCAAAATGACTTTGTACGGGTTAAGAAAATACGAAGGAACCATGGCGAGCTAGTTTGAGCTGTGCTTGGTTTATTCCTGTTGCTCCATCTGGTTTATAGACCTTTATAAGGAGCAAGCAGTACTTGTCTCAGATGGCTCTCTTTAAAAGTCCCACCTCCTTCCCAGCTCCCACCTGTTGGCTCTGTTTCCACGGTGCAGGGTTAAGTTAGGTTTATTACCACCAAAATATCTGATAAAATGAGGATTGATTGGAAGCTAGACACCAAGACTTACGTCTGTTTTTTTGATTTATACAACATTTGAAGTCTTCACTGTGCGAGTTGACTGTCCGAAATGAAGATTGGCGGTCCGAGACAATATTTCAGATTCTTCTGCCGTCCTCACCGTGCATTTCTTTGGGCGATTTCCCACTTTCCCACTTTCCCACTTTAGAATGCCTTACCTAGAGGCCTTTTCATACTTTTCCACAGAAAAAACAGGGAGTCAAAAAGCTGGAAGTGGTTTGGTTTTATAAAGCTGGATGTCCCAAACTGGGAATTCAATTGTCAGTAGTGATGGAGGAAGTTTTCCTTCTGTTTTGATCAAATGTGTGCATGCTATACCGAGACTACCAAAAATCCCAACCTAACCCTCCCTAATTAATCCTTGCGAGGCGCTAATGGTTAGGCAAGCCCTCGGAGGGAATGAGGGCCTTCGCTCTGGCTCGGGTCGTTTTAAATGTAAGAATGTAAAAGGAACTTAAAATAGTGATATTTGAATCTGGCGGCTGGACTGCCATGCTAGCACACAGCAGAGCTTTGAGCTACATGCTAATGTGTAGTAATATGTTCATATTTTTAAAATAAAGTATTTCAAATAAAATTGAAACTGATGTTTTAACACAAAAAGCTCCTTGGTATTAATCTAAGATATAACCATTTGTTAGTTTGTGCTTAACCCAAAGATCAGCTTCTGCTCATTCAGCTGTCAATCACTTGCAGGTACTGAATCATAAACTGTTGGAGGAAATATATATAACTTTATATATAACTTTTAACTTGACGAGTTGTGAGAGGAAATGTGTAAGGGGTTATCAGCTGTTAAGAGTTCACCCTGAGGGCGATGGGATTCTCTGAGCCAAATGTTTTGGTTGTTACCTGTAGTCCGGACATTGAAATATCATCAACAAATGTGATGATATGGTAGTGCCATCACGAGGATGTCACTCCCAAACCTCATGCTAATCCATCAGATCCTGGATAGGATAGTCACTCGCTCCATTGAATGTTTTTTTTACATGTGACAAAATTATCTTTGTCAGACAGAAACAAATTTTTCCACCATATTCTTCACGTTTGAAAGGCGCTTTCTGCAGCCTGAATGTAAAACTGACAACTCTTTTTGTATCACTAGTTTTATGACATCAGATGTATTTCTCATTTGTATAAACATACCCCATCCAACGACTATAACTTATGCTGTACACCTTCAGGCAGCCTCAGAGCTGCGGCAGATAGCCTTGGCCAAGATCTTTGTGGCCTGGTGAAAGAGTCTCAGGAGGTGGCTGCCATCATCTGGAAACCATCAGGATAAACAATGGACTACTCCAAACCCCCCCCCGTCTACTCTCAAACCCTCATGAGACACTCAGCCTGGAGAGTGCAAGCCCACTGGATACCATGTGGTCAATTACTCTACACTAACAAACCCGCAGTGCTCGCTGTCCCTCGCTGGGGTTTAATTTGTATCCGACCCCCACGGCAACATGAAGAAGCCCAGCTGTTACAAAAGCAAAACACCACGTTAATGCCAAGACCGAAATCCTCCCCAATGCGTCTCCCATGTATTGCAGGCTCCTAATTCCGCTCAAGTGGCTAAAGTTTGCATTTTTTTCCGAGTTCAGTGATTTGAAATAACGGAAAGCAACTGTTTCCGTAACCAGTGAGAAAGTAAATGACTCAGGGATTAATTGGCAGTAATAGCGGATTGCTTTCACCAATTTGTCTGTTTAAATGTTTCTAAATGGAATACATTTGGCTCTTTTGAGTGTTTGTCAAACAAAGCAAGGTATTTGAACACATCGGCTTACACTGATTCCACTTCAGAGAGCAGCCTGCCGGCTATAAAAGTGTCTAAATAAGATTCGAGTGTGAAAAGCTTTAAAATGGAGTGACTCAGATGGCTGTTTTTTGTATTGATGCAGCAGATTTAATTATCCGGGAAACTGTTTAGATAATACATTTTTATATATTCAAATAAAATGGGAACACTAAATCAGAGTATGTGTGCAAATTTAGATGCTCTGTCTATTCATATTTGTACTGAAGAAAACAGGAGGCGTAATTGAACACATTCAGAAAACCAAAAACATTTAATCAGCGGAAAGGATGGAAATGCAATTATAATTTTACCAGCAAGAAGAGGATGGAAATTAATGTCAAAAATAAATGTCCTAGGTCCTAAAACAATGTCTGCATAGTTACCTGGTGTATTACTCAAACTAAAACGGAAACAGTGCTGAATATATACACTTAGATCCTTAAGTTGTTTTTGTGTTTGTTTGTTGTTGTTTTTCCTCCTAATTTTGAGTTAATACACTACCACAATGGATTTTAGATAAAACAGTATAGACTTCTAAAAATCAGCAATTTCAAGCAAAATATCGACATTTTTAGGCACTCAAAAGTATTTGGAAAGCTGACTGGAAAGACGTTGATTGGCCAGGTCCAGTCCCTCTTCACCTTAACACAAACGAAGCATTTTACAGTGCAGATGGATGATGACAAACCTACAGCACTAGCGCCTCAAGGCATTTGGAGGGAAAATTTTAAATTTCCTTCAATATCACCAAGTCAGTTGCCTGATCTCAGATCAGTCATCAGTTTTCTGAGGATAAAACTGAAGCAAGAACTGGGAGGTGCTGAACTCATCTGCGCCTTTCAGTTGTCTTTAAAACAGGTTTTAATGTAAATAAAACTTTTCCAACAGCCTCAAAACAAACTGTATGCACCAATCGCACTACAATGATTTAAGGAAACAAGGTGGGAGACGCCGCTGCAAGGCCAGCGGATGTAAGCTCATGTCTCACACAGCAGCACTTCCTATTTTTCAAGAACAAACCAGAGCCAAATTCTCCTCTTAAAACAAAACAGCGATATGTCAAATTATTCATTTATGCAAATGCAACTAAAGTCTTTACTGCTGAACCTTCCCACCCGAAGCTCTGGCTGCATCACTCCAAGATAGATATGATTAGATATAAACAACTGGGGGCAGAAGAAAAGACGATTGGTTTTATATTTTCTTAAACAGCTCTCCAGATTTTCAACCCCTCACGCCCACTGTTGAGAACATGCAGAGCCTTAAAAAATGCAGAATGTTTCCCACACGTACATTGACACACATTATACCTCTCCGCATCTATTTCCCACACAGCACGGCTTTTATAGGGGGAGAATAAGCTGCCAATATGCGCCCAGCTCGGTCCAGAGACAGACTGGGCCCCGGTCGTGTTGATGACATATACAGCTGTAAACCGGCTTTATGTTTCACACAGGGCGACTGGCAGGGGCAGGTGGCCTGGCAGAAAAATCAGAAGGATTAACCCCAAAATATCCCCAGCTTCATCTGGAAACAAAGGTTTATAACTGCAAATGTAAAATAACAAAAAAAAAAAAAACAAAGATGTGATGCATCAAGGCAAAACTGTCAGCTGTTGTTCATTTCCCTTTCCTGCCTCTCATTTGTCCCTGAAACTTGGAAAAACTGTCATGTAAAATCAACAAGTCCTCCAGGAAAGTGAGCTCATATTTAAAACATGCGACTGCGCGCACAACTTTTTTCTACAACTTTTTACCCCTCAACGTTGGGCTTTAAAGACATGACAGACACTGTTTATCAAAGGGAGTATATCTACCCCACATTCCAGGGTTTCCTCTATCTTGCCCATCCTCCTCAGCAGATGTTTCAGCCAACATTCAACATATAGTATTCACAGATAAGACAGTTATCTGCAGTGAAAACAAAAGGACCAAAGTGGCAATAATAAGCCAGCGTCGCATGAGATTCTCCAATTACAAGCTCAAATGTGTACGAACCGAGCAACATGCTGATTTCGTTATCATAATTTGCTCTGAATATCAGCTGAAATCAAGCATTTGAAGAAAAAAAAAGAAGCTTTTATTACTGAATGCTGATGCATTTATCCAAAAATTGCTGGTATTCAGCTGTTGCTGCAGCTGATCACCTTTATAGCTTAGAAACTGTTGTTCCATCTCTAAAAACTCACAAACGGCACTGGTTTTAATTTAAAAGTCACACTGTCAAAGCAGGAAGAAATCCTTCACTACTTCAGAATAATCAAGCCAATACGTCTCAATGTTTATGTGTTACACAACTGTAATGTGTTAAGTACTTTTTTTTTTTCATTTGATGAAAAGTTATTTTAGTTTTTTTACCTATCTTTTGCTCAAGAATAAAATTTAACAAAAGAGTGCGTTAAAATAGATCACATCCACTGTCAGTGTTGTGCACTAACAGGGTCAAAAGTGCACTCTCTCTGAACATGCTCATATTTTCAGTAAGCTGTGAACTCATGTATATATAGAGAAATCAGAGAAGCCTTGGGAAATACTGACTGATGACACTGACACTAACTGAGGTTAATAAGAAATCACTATCAAATAGTCAGTATGAGTCAGACATACAGTTCAAATGTTTATTCATGAATTCAAAGAAAATCTAAAACTGAAAGATATATATGGCCTGAAAATGAAAAAAAAAAAAAAAAAGAAAAACGGAGCATCATTTTATGCTCAGAGTTTAATGTTTTAGGGAAAGACCCTCATGACTTAAAATATGAAGCTATACCAAGCAGCTGGTCATCTTAAAACGTAAAGGCCCATCCCTCTCTGCTGTGCTTCAGCTCAGCCTCCTTATCGCTACAGAAGAAACTGCATAACACACACAAATGTAAAAGTGGCATTGAAACAACCATTACAGTCATCCTGCCTGTTCCTTCTTGTCTTTACTCAACCAGAAATGGGTCTTGCAAATTACTAATCGCTCTATAAGCACTAGGGGAAGTTATAACAGATGTTTTTTTCTTCCTTTTTTTTTTTCCTTTCTTAAGAATAATATCTGTCTCATGTTCAGTATATCTAGGGTGGGGGTGGGAGGGGTGAGAGTTTCAGGAAACATGGAAAAAGTTATTTTTGCTCCAGTCACAACCTTGACACAGAGTGAAAACAAGAGGAAGCAGCTAATATGTCACAAGTCCCATCTAGAAATGCAAGATCACATCAGTAGTCTCTTCTGTGATTAAAAACTAGAATTCTGCTTTTATTCTCTTGAAACAGGCTATTTATATGTAAAGAAACAAAAAAAAAAACACTCGCTCTCCAGTGGGCGTCTTGTGTTTTTATGTCGGTGGGGCGGGGGTGCGGGGTGATATTTGCAAATTTACACCTGTAAATGTCAGCAAATCCTGTCTACACATAGGAGTTAAAAATATCTCTGTTTACTCTCAAAACTCAAATATAAATCATGCAATTCCTTCTGTAAGGCCAGCAATTATCAGAAGTTCCCCGGTCCAGGGTGATTTTCAAAGCAGGCCTTTCCCCTCCATTCTAACATGGTTTGATTGTAACTGTAAAGACGTACACCCATTTCCTCCACAACCCCTTGTTTCTAAAAACACATTATATGATGCTGTCGTGTCTGGGCAGCTGACTCTCTGGGTTTTGAATATGAGTCTGACGGTCGTTTCTCTGCGCAGGGAAAGAGACGGCGATGATTCCAGCCAAGAGGAGCTGTGCGAACAATACAGCCTGACTTCCTGACCTTTGGCTCCGCAGCCCCTCCAGTGAAACAATACTCTCCTTATTTATTCCAAGCCATTCCCACCATACACTCATTTTCTGTCAGCACTGTGTCACTTGTTCATTCTCATTACAGTAACTGGGTTTAGGCAACTTAATTGGCAAGGGCTTATTAAAATGTACCTCTTGTGTTAGAACTACACATATGGTCAGATTTATAAGGAGAAGTGATGCTTCTATAATCAAATCTGCAATTTGACTACACCAAAGCACACCCAAAGCACGAATTTCAGATGTCTCAAGCTAAAAATGCCTCAGATTCCAGTCACCAAGAACAAAAAGCAGATTGTTCATTAGTTAAAGCTTCATGAGGACGTCAATTGCGGCTTCAACTGAAGAGACCTTCTTTCATGACGACAGCTCCATAATCGTGGCTTTGGGTCTGAAATATTAACAACACATGACAAAATCTGACATCATCGTTCCAAAGTAGAACAAAAGCAGCAGAAAGCCAGGAGCAGAAACTACTTCCAGATTTTGCAGATTTTAAAGGATGCGGCTGCAAAAAAAAAAAAAATCTTTCTTTGACGTTTTAACGTCCTCCCTGAAGCAACGAGCGCACCTCTCCGTCAGCAGTAAAACCCTTACCTGGACTTCGGCACAGGTTGAGTGGTTTATCCCAACAGTTTTGCTGGTTTTATCTAGTTTTACAAGTTTTATCATTTAAACATTTCAATTTAAGGGTGCTGTTACATTACGTTATCATGCATAATGTAATGTGTTTTATCTTTGTTTTGTGCAGCACTTTGGTTTTGAATGTGCTATATAAATACAGTTGATTTGACTACTCGTGGTTCAGAACAGGGCAGCACTTCTGGTGTTTGATCAACCTAAAAGCGCCTGTGCTACTCCACTACACATTTGCCACCGCTGGCTGCTCACGGCTGCCCAATTTAAATTCAGCTCGCTAATTCTGGCCTAAAGTGTGACGAGACATAACCTCATTAACGCCATCCCTATTGTCAAACACGGTGGTGGAAGCATCATCCTGCTGACGACATGTTTCTGCAACAAGGCCAGGAATACTAGTCAGGTTTCAGAAAAATACAAAGTAACCAAGAGTGAAACCGTCCTCCATACCCCACTTCACAAAGATGATGCCTCCAAATGTATTACAAAGAAAGTGCAGAGTATCTTACAGAGGTCTTTACCAATGTCCTGGATTGGCAGTCAGAGTGAATGGCACGGACGCTGTCCTTGTAACTTGGATTAGTTTGAACTATTCTTCCAAGAATGAAACTTCAGGAACTTCCAAATAAAAGGCATGCCGATCTATCATAATTAAGAACAAGCTTGAAAATATCTTCAAAGAACTACTTCAGAGACTTTGAAGCTAAGTGAAAGTCCAAATATATAATGGGATGATTGGTGTTTCTGCTGACCTGTGTACGTTTGGTTGTCCATTTGAGAGGTTATTTCACTCATTTGGAACAAGGATACTGTGTATTGCATTTCTGAAACATAATTTCTTCGTTTAAAAAACACAAAAACAAAAGACATTTCCAGGTATGCACAGATGTAAAGATGTTGGGAGCTATAAACTCACTGCAGAGTATTTTTGTCCACATTCTTTACATTCCTACAAGGCCTGACTTCTATAATGAACTGCACTGATCTTCTCTGAGTTGTAATAACTGTGGTGAGCTTCAGCGACAAGACCTCGATGCGGGAGAGGCAATTACAAGTGTGACTCCAGTTTTCAAGAAAACAACAATTCTACTTATTGCAATTAAGTAAAAAGAAAAGCTTGTGAAATATACTTTTTTGCTGACCCACCAAGAATTCGATCAAAGGTTTGATATCGCTCTCACATAAAGAATGCAGTCATGCACAAGAAAAACAGGAAAGTTATCATCATATGACTTGGATGTTTGGAGATGGAAGTGGTAACATACATGCTCCACACTTACAAGATAAAGTCACTTTTAACCTTGTTTTGGTTTAGGTTCTACAAAATATTTTACATCGTGTCTTTCATTCATCTAGTCACACAGACTCATAGAGCACTTTTCATTATAGAGATTTATGTATAAAAACCATTACACTCTCTTACAGTTTTATCGTTTTAGATATTAGGACAAAATCCAAAAGTAACTTGCACACGATACGGCAAACTGATTCACTATTTATTACTTTGTTAAATCAAAACTACACTAAAACACAGAGGCATTTTGTGAAAATATCCATACTGCTTCCACGAGTGTTAATAAGATAAATAAGAGCAAATTAAATGTACATGATTTACAAATGTGAGCAATTGTATTAAAGCAGATTTTGTCCGTTTGCCGGAGCATTCAGGTGTGTGTTAACGCAATGCCAAGAAGGAAAGACGTCACCAATGAGCTTAGAAGAAACTGTTGCTGCCCTTCAATCTGGGAAGGGTTATAAGGCCATTTCCAAACAATGTGGAGTCAACAGTTCTACAGTGAGAAAGATTATTCACAAGTGAACAACATTTAGGACAATTGTCAATCTTTTCAGGAGTGGACATCCCAGCTAGATGCTCCCACCAGCAGATTGTGAAATGCTCCTAGAGGTTTCAACATCTCATACTCAACAGGCTGAAGTTAGCAAGTTACACTCTATGGAGGTGCAATTTCAGAAAATAACAGATCTGGCTTTTTCAGAAAGTCTAGCAAGATAAAACTTTTTCTTTCGGAAAAAAAAAAAACAACAAAACCCCAGGACCCTTTGGACAGATAAGATCAAAGTGGAGATGTTTGATCCTAATGTACAGCACCAAACATCGCAAACACAAACATGTCATGTACATTCTCAAGCCCGGAGGTAGAGAGATGGTTTGCAAGACATGCAAATCTTTTTAATTCAATTTAGTCTACCATAAACCCCTTAGTAAATGAAAGTATCCTAGAGTAAAATGTAGGCTCGTGAGTGAAATCATTAAAGCTTTGGGATAATCTGGGTCATGCAACGGTATGATGTTGTCAAGTGCATCTGAAAAATCAAGAACATATTAACTGAAAAAGAAAAGAAACAAGGAGTTGCAACAACCCTTTCAGTCTAGGACAGATTGTGGCTGAACGTCGGCAGCTGCTCAGCAAATGCTGCCAAATCTTTTTGAGTTAAGGAACGATGTAAAGAAGAGTGGGCCAGAATTCTTTCAAAACAGAGTCAAATGCTAGTAACATCATACAGAACATGCTTACTTTAACTTACTGCTGCTAAATACAGATTTACAAGCGACTGAATCATCTGCTGTAGTTTTTCATACACTGATCTCCATTTTTTGTAAATGATGACAAACATACATATCTAACGTGTTGTTAACCTGAGGTTGTACTCGCCTAACTATGTCCTGATACACAAAACCGTCACGAAAGAGTGCGTTTTCTTTATCACAACAGCATTAGTTGTTATAAAGTTATAACGAGCCAACAGTTAGCTGACCAGACTGACGTGGAAACAGCAAGCGAGGCTCTGTTCAAAGCTATTAAAACACTCCTGCCAACATCTCCAAAGCTCACTAATGATGTCTCTTTTTGTGAAAACGCACTAAAAGTGTAAAAATAACTAAGGAAAGAAGCTGGGTGCCAGATTTTCTCAGATTTGTTTTTTTTCCAAGTGAAGCTTGTATATGAAGCTTTTGCTACATATACAAATCAGGGTTGATTTTATTACCAGCAAGAAAATACATAGTCTTTAAATTAATTACTCACTTAAAGTATTGTAGCCAGTTAATCCTTTTCTTGCAAGCACGTCCACCTCTGCTTACTTCTTTTTAATTCCATGCTACATTGGAACTTCAAATTTGAAAAGAGTGGAACTAACACTTGTCATTAATATCTGAAAAAATCCTTTGTTGCATATTTTATCTTATGGTAAACAGAATTTTGGTCTACATCCCTCTTTGTATATTTAACCAGTGAAGGTTCAGCAGCCATTTGAATTTCTACTTTTTGCTAAAACACCTTGTCTAACAGTCATTTAATTATTTACATTGCACCTAACAAATGTCAGGAATTTCCATCTGAACATGATCAATGACGAACCGCAGCTGCGTATAAAGCAGTGGTAATATTTCTTTCATGTTCGGAGTAAAGGTCGCTCCTAGCTCCACAGAGAAACCTATCATCTTTCATTAAGGCCAGCTCGGAGATCCAATCTGGCATCTGCTGCTCATTACCAGCCTGCCGTGGTCTATCCAATTCAAATATGTGCTGAGGAATCTATTTTACACTGAAAAAAAAAACCAAAATAATAATAATTCAAACATTATATTCTAACAGGATGATTTCAAAGTTTAAATGTGCTTTAATAAAATCAGTGGCAAGTGTGAGAAAGCATATGGATTTGATCTCAGACTCTGCTATAAACATTATTAGTTATGTCACCATATCCCCTTGATCTATTTCTCATTTCTGCACAGGCCTCCATATGTTCTACGAATCACTTTAATGCATTGACAAACAGCGTAGATGGCCCACACACTGCACAGCCGTTTCAGTTTAGGCTGTTGCGGGGCTCTCCTAACTGACGTGCGGCATCATCAACCGGCTCACCTGAGGGCAGTCTTTGATGTAGTGTCCTTTGTTGAAACAAAGATGGCACAAGTAGTTGGGCGGCGGCCTTTTGCTGGGTTTGCGTGTCTCTGGCGACAGGGAGAGGTCTGAGAAGTGGTCTGCCAGAGAGCTCAGGCCATCCATGATGTTGCTGAGGGATCCATAGGGTGAGGACCTTTTGTAGAAACGGTTGTTCAAGGCCTTTCAGACAAAAAAAAAAAACAAAAAACAACAGATCAAGATGAAATATTAAAGGATGATACACAGCAGAGGCCCTTGAATGCTTGAGCAGGGCTGAAATAGTTTTTACTACACAAACGTTTGCCGGTTTTGGCTTGCAGACTTTTATATTTCCTCCTTGTGACTTATTAGTCTGCCTTTATTTGCAGCACCGCTGACGAATAACAGAAAGTTACTGTTGCGACTCTACAGTGAAAGAGCATTTCACCCAGCCCGTCAGTCCATCGCCCTGATTCATTCTCCTGTTTTTCGCTCTGGCAGCACAGCCTTCGTTATTTGACTTCTGCAGATGTGCGGCCGCTGCTGTGTTTACTATGTGAACCAATGGTGTCCATTTCCTTGTTAGAACAAAATGCTTTTGTCGTGCATTCCTTCAACTTGTCCCACTGGCAGGACATAATCAGTGTCATTGTGCTTCTGGAGGAGATGGTACTATGGCACCGCAAGGAAAACATGGGAGACAAGCCTGCAGACGTTGTCTGTATACTCTGAAGACATCACAGATGGGGAATTGTCAATTCACCCTCTCATCACAGAACACGTCCATCTACTAAGTTACAAAACACAGTGGCCATTGTAAAATTACACTACACAATTTCAACTGTCTTATTTTTTAAGAGTATGCCATGGATAATACTATGGTTGGCATATTTTGTTAACAACATTAAATGGGTTTCTTCATTGGGTCAGTATTATATTATGCAGCCAAGCCCCGCTGTTTCACCACAGCACACGCATCTGACCATGCAGAGGCCAGTCAAGGTGGGCTCTAACATTTTGAAACCCTGTGAGAGGTCTTTCTCAACCTCCCGTTCCTTCTCCAGCTGCTCACAGACACCAGAAAGAGTCTGAACACACTCAGGCACTATACCAGGATACAAAACACATATTCATATACTACCCACACACCACACTGCAACCAAATGAAGGCATGCAGGTGGGGTTTACTGTCTGGGATACTAAAACAGCCAACAGGGAAAAAGTAGAGTACATTATAATATTAATGGGAAAGAATGTGTTGGTGTGCACAAAAAAGAAAAAAAAGAGGAAGGTTATTCAACAGTGAGTAGTTATTGTAGACTGCGAAACTTCCATGCAAGCATCACATTTACCTCTCTGCTCTGATGGAAGAAGCTGTTGAGATAGTTGGAGCTCAGATCAGCTGCGCTGCCCTTCTTCACGTCCCGAGGACCGTCCGATTCCACTTTAGAGCCATCAAAAGCGCTTCCTGGCGCATCCTGTAAGGACATATAGACCCAGCTGAGCAGCTGTGCAGGCTGGTACACGCCGGGCTCTATAGCAGACATCATAGTGACACTGGAGCGCTGCGCCTATTGGAACAGCACCGTCAGAACCGCCGGGTTTTCTGGATCAGACAACTTCTTTCACTCATCCCTCTGCTTCGTCTGGCTGGGTGGGAGCGGACCCACAAACGGGACAACAGTTTTAAGGCGGGGGAGATCACGGGTGGAAGCTCCGGGAGCCAGGGCCTGACTGCCAGTTGGAGGTTGAAGCCGCACTCCGGACAGGACGCTGGGTTGCGTCACAGCGGATAGGAGGTCCCACAGGAGTTTGCATCTTATAACCCTGCTAAAGCATACAGTCTGGATCCTGAGAAGGAGCCCCAGCACGCCCACGCCCTACCCCAATACACGTTTATAGTTAAAAAGTAAAAAAAAAAAGAAAAGATTTCCTCCCTTTTAAGATTTATTCATCACAGATGAACTAGCACATCCTTATACTTGATTTGAAACGTCATATTTCATGTTACACAGTTGAATTAACTATAAACCATCATGAGATTACAAAGTTTTATGTACTTACGATTTTTTTCTTTATGTAATAAAGTCTACAAAGCCAATAAATCCGAAGACAGGCATGTGGCCTTGGGATATTGCTGACTGTTGCCATCTACTGTCTTGACGTGGTACTGCAGTAAACTTTCAAAATGGTTTGTCCATCTCGCGGATTTAGCTGTTTTGTCTCTACTGGTGCTTTTTGTGGGAAGATGTTATATCAGAGTAGTGTCACAATCAGAGTACTTTCAAAAATATTAGAAAGCTGTGCAAAGTAACAACTTAAGTAATTCCCTGCTATTTTATTACAAATTGTACATATGAGAACTGTGATATTTTTTCCTCAGACATTACTATTTTGATATAAAGTAAGTTTGAATTTGTTAATAGAAGCACATTTCAAAAATCTTGCCATCAAAGTATGTTTATGTCTGTATGCCTTTTCTTTTAAGGTCACTGAAAAGTGTTGTTATGGGATTTTGTCACCTCAGCACTTTTTTTCATCAAAACATTTACCATGTAATATGTGGTATATTTTTATCTGATATTTTTCTTACACCACAAAACAGTTCTGTTGTAAAAAGGTCAGAATATAGGACTATCTTCCTTAACCCCTCACACATGAGTTTGTTAAATAATTTATTTAAAAAAACAGGGCAATTATTTTTCAAGAAATCTTTTTTTTTTTTACTCTCTTTATATTCATAACGTTTTAGCAAGTTACTGGAGTGTCCAGTTATGTGGACATCATGCAGTTCTTTCACAATGTATTTTTCCCACCTGTGTCTAGTCGTCTGTTGATGGAATAAAAAAAAAAAGGACTAAACGTGGATAACATGCTCATTGTGCATTTAAAAATTAAAGTACAAATATTTTACTTTTTTTATTCAATAAATGGAATTAATCTGCGGAAGCACGGTGAATTAGTGGTTAGCACTGTTGCCTCACAGCAAGAAGGTTCCTGGTTCGATTCCCGGCCCGGTGGGTCTTTCTGTGTGGAGTTTGCATGTTCTCCCCGCGCTCGCGTGGGTTCCCTCCGGGTACTCCGGCTTCCTTCCACAGTCCAAAAACATTGATTGATCAGTCTAAATTGCCCCCTAGGTGTGATTGTCAGTGTGATTGGTGGTCTGTCTTTGTGTGCGGACCTGTGATGGACTGGCGACCTGTCCAGGGTGGACCCCTGCCTTTCGCCTACTATGTTTCAGGATAGGCTCCGACAGACCCCCGTGACCTGGAGACGGATTAAGCAGGTATAGATGATGGATGGATGGAATTAATCTGGGATCACTCCATGATTGCCAGTGAAGTAACGAATGTGCATGCATACAGAAAACAGCTTTTCAACATCTGTCCACAGTAGTGACCACTACACTTGAATGGGCTCCCTGAAAAGATGTCATGTTGATGGTTGCACATTGCTCAAACCTTTGTTTATATCTATAAGCATTAAAACATACCTTCACAGATGTGCATGTTACTCAGACTAGCTGCATTTATGGACCTCCATACCATCATAGACACTTTTGTAAGGTCTGGTGATAAAAAAGACAGCTTTTCCTTGTTCTTAAGACCAGACAAGAACATCCTGGATTTCTTAAAACTCAAAACCTGGATTATCAGATTCAGACTGACTTTGGGCCTTTTTATACCTTCAGGTATTTTTTTATTGTTTTATTTGTGGATGAGGTCATGTTGTGGGTCTCTGGAAAGCGCCTCAGTCCAATTCAGGGTCTTAGGTAATGCTGGAGCTCATCCCAGATGTCACCCAGCAAAGGGACACCCCAGACACAAATGAGATAAATAACCCTCCATACTCACTCCTCTGATTAATTTAGATTTATCTCAGGGCCCAAATATCACAACCATTCAATATTCATTTCCAATGTTGTCCAAAGCATACAGAGATTTCACCGGATTTCCTAAATCTTTCATTTAGTGAAATCCCTTGGCTGACCATAACCCTATCAGCCCACAGATGGAACTGGTTGGTCATTTATTAACACTTCAATATCTCCCGAAACTCCTTTCCAGTCAGTTACAACTAAATAAGCTATTCAGAATAGACTTGAAACAGCTTCAAGATCCAAGAAAAGAAGTCAAGCGGCTTTTGTTTCAAGAACTAGGGGTTCCCAACATCCAAGTTTAATGTGGAAACACTGAAAACTTCCATGCACCTGCACCAAAAACTGCAGAAATGTCCGTAGGTCTCACACAGTATCAACCGATAAATACATTTCGTGGCCATCAGCGGAGCGCGTTTGGCTTTTTATACATTTGGGATAACATATTTCAAAATGACTGGACACAGTAAACACAAGGAAATCCCCAGTGGAGGGAGGGGGTCGTCGCAGCCAGATCAGAGCCGGATCAGAGCCAGATCAGAGCCGGATCACAGCCCACGATCAGAGCAAAGGTTGTTAGTCACGGAAACAATGTAGAGGACCCGCCCGCCTCCAGACTGATTTCTGCTCGGCCCTTCCTGGACTTTTCGTCCGCATCTGTTTGGTAAGTTATCCCCTCTTATCATCTCGTTGTAATGTAAAAAAAAAAAGTATAATATTGCCCAGCGTGTGTTGCAAACTATTACCGACAAAAGTAGTCGATCAGCATTTACGGTAACGTTGATCGTTGATTTCCGTGATTGAGAAATGCATTAGCCTCACGGGACGGAACAGTCCGCGTACTCCTGAACGGCAAATATGAAGCAAAACGGATGGTTTTCAATGTTTTTACACACCAGCGAAACTCCGACTTTTCCAACCTGTGTGTAGCACATTTCCTTTAAACGTTTTGTTTCCGTGTTTTAGACTGGATGCTAACTGCTAAACTTCGGCCGAAAGTATTATGTAATCGTACACAAACCGCAGTGACGGTTTCAGCCTAATTAACTTCAGAGATGAGCCGGAGTGAAATGTCACATCGTTTGTTCTACACCACACGGTTATTGTAGAGTTTAATTGCAAAAGTCTAGAGTACAAGATGACATATCAGCAGCAAGGCCCGTGATGCGCTGCTGAGTATTGATTTGTTTTCTTCTCTGTCCAACTCTTCGCAACGGTTTATGTATTTTTTTATGTAAATTGGCAACTCGGTTACTACACATCTAAGGTATTTTTTTAATATATTTTTGTTCTGATCTTTTTTTTTCTTCACTATTATACCTTCAGAAAATAATAGGTGTCACTTTAAATGACTTTTGTTGTAAATTGTGGTATTTACGATAACACGTCAATGCCTCGCGTGTGCTTCAAAGAATTCAAAATAGGGTTGGAAAACTAAACTGACAAGCGAACGCCCTTCAGGAATTCACCTTTAACACAGTTCTGTCGTCTGCGTAACCTACCGTATACCGAATATATAAATAAATCAAAACTTTTTGTAAAAGCAGCAACTCATATCAATGGCATTTTTATAGCCACGAGATCGTAAAACAATAATTATGTATTGTGCCAGAGAAGAAACAAGCTGTCTTTTTTTTTTGTTGTTGTTCTTTTAACAGAAACGCGCAGTTCCTTTTTCTTATATACATGGAACTATGTGAATGTGCAGTCAGTAACTTCATAATTAAATACAAGCTACAATAGTTTTGACATAGGGTGATACAATGGTTATAGAGAAAGCGGTACAGACCAACACTGTTGAATGAATGGACACACTCCAGAGGTATTCTCATATGACTGGGATGTTTACAGATGGAAATTATACCTGATACGCATGGCTTTCCATTTTACAAAGCACTTACTATTATGGTTCTTATTTACTCATCCACACAGAAATGCACCTTCAACATTTTTATTTCATTTCCAGGTTTTGAAGATGAGTTACCCAGGATACCCTTCACAGTTTGGTGGATACCCACCACAGGCAGGAGGCTACCCACCACAACCAGGGGCATATCCACCCCAATCAGGCGGCTACCCTCCAGCAGCAGGCGGCTACCCTCCGGCAGCAGGCGGCTACCCTCCGGCAGCAGGCGGCTACCCTCCGGCAGCAGGCGGCTACCCCCAAGCAGCGGGAGGTTACCCCCCACAGGCGGGCGGTTATCCACCTCAGGCCGGCGGCTACCCTCCTGCAGCAGGGGGCTACCCTCCCCAGGCTGGTGGTTACCCTGCTCCAGCTGGGGGCTTTCCTCCTCAGCCTCCCCAGGCTGGTGGATACCCAGCACAACCTGGAGCAGGAGGCTACCCGTCTATGCCTCCGGCAGGTGAGGTTGCAAGTAATACTATACAGTAAAGTCAATAAGAGTAGCCAAACACATATATGAGGTGCATTTGAGAGACACTTTCATGAGATAAATGAGTCTTACTTTGAGCTAATATTTACTTTGCAGCTGGAGGATGGGGTGCAGCACCAGGTGGCTATGGAGCGGTAAATAAATTCTTTTCTTAACCTCTGAAGCGCATACACGGGAATGACATGTGGACTGACTTTGGTCACATCTCTTGCTTGCAGAAATCACCTCATCTTCCGCAGCTCTAGCTCATTGGTTCTGTATAACATTTGTCACCTTGCATTAAGTCCTTACACCTGTCTTTTGTCTGCAGCCTGGGGGAGCTCCGCAGGGGTACCCAGCGGGTCCTGCCCCTGGCCAGCCTATGCCGAGTAATCCCGGAACCCCTGCAACTCATCCTTCGATGGCGGGATATGGAGGTGGAGTCCCATCCAACCCCCAGACACCAGCCATTCCTGTGAGATGTGCAAGGAGACGCATGTAATGCACTCATAGCTTTATTATGGTGAAGTTCTTACTGCTTATGCTTTTTTTTTTTTTTTTTTTTTTTTTTTTATAGAAAGGATACAGAGGATCCATTAAAGATTTTCCTGGTGCAGATCCTCTGAGAGATGTTGAAGTTCTCAGAAAAGCAATGAAGGGCTTTGGTGAGTAAATATCAGTCAGGTAGATCCATTGATTGCATTGCATTTGATTGCATTTTAACATGATATAAATGTATTCTAAAAACAAAATATTTGGAACAGGCACCGATGAAAATGCTATTATCGAAGTCATGGGAAATCGCACTAACAAACAGAGGGTTCCCTTGGTAGCAGCTTTCAAAACTACTTATGGGAAGGTGTGTTTATCGAATAATATTTGTTTTTGTTTGTTTTCTTACAGTTGTATATGTTATCATCACCTCGATGTCTGTTTGTCTTTCTCTAACTGCTTTTTTTTTTTTTTTTTTTTTTTCCCACTCCCCAGGATTTAATCCATGATCTGAAGTCTGAGCTCACCGGAAACTTTGAGAACCTGGTTCTTGCCATGTTGAAGAGCCCCGCGCACTTCGACGCATCAGAACTCAGAGAGTCTATAAAGGTTGGAACCTCACATTGTTTCTTCCGAAAAATGACTCCTGTTTCGGTTTAGTTGCCTTAACCGCATTAAATCAGTGACAGCGTCTGAGGCAGAGTGAAGAAGAAAAACATTTCCCAAGTGGAGTTTTATACTAGACAATGGCCGAGAGCCATGAAGTAGTTGTGTCGTCAGGTGTCTTAACAGAAGCTTTTCCAACTTTTTTCAGGGTGCAGGAACAGATGAAGCTTGTTTGATTGAGATTTTGTCATCCCGTTCCAATGCAGATATTCTCGAGATTAACAGAATTTACAAAGCTGGTGAGTGAGTCATAGCGGTTTTATTTCTCATTTTTACATTGTTAGATGAAGATTGAATGCAAAAGTTCTTAATGAAAGGATGAAAGAAGGCAACCGAATTGGCAGCGTGAACAAATGTATTGTAAATGAATTTATTTTCTTGGAACGCTCACCTTCCTTGCAGAGTATGGGAAGAGCCTGGAAGACTCCATCAGCAATGACACCTCTGGTCACTTCCGGAGGCTCCTGATCTCTCTCTGTCAGGTATTTTCTGCACATGTTATTTGAAACTGGTGGCTGACTCATCTGTGAAGTCCAGTTTTGACTGTGCCTGCGTTTTCTTCTGTTTTCTTCAGGGAAACCGTGATGAAAGGGAGACTGTTGACATCTCTATGGCCAAGCAGGATGCTCAGGTATTGGTTTAAAGCTGGTTTAGTGTTAAAACAGATGTATTTTTTTAAGAGTTGACACAATTTCTTGAGGTCTAGGTAAACGTTGGTGACATGCTTTGGTCAAAATGACCCAGAATTATAGTGCAAAAACACCTTTTGCGCATGTTTCTAAAACTCTGTTCATTGTAGACAGTTTAGGGGGTGGAGCCAAGTGTCTGGCTCCACCCCTCCCCTCTACAGAGCATATATATCTTTTGAAATGTTAGTTATAGCTTTGTGCTACCCACTTCAAAAGAGCAGTGGATGCTGGATAAAAGGAAGTTGGGAAGAGATAAAGATTTCTACGATGACCCAGTTCTGTGTTGCAGATTTTCCTTATGTCAGCGTTACACTTACCAACTTTACGAGTAATTTCAAGATCCCAGGAAAATTTCCACAGTTGGAAGAAAATCATGAAGAGTCTTGCTTGAGTTGGGGCGCCCTTGTGGGATCCGAGTTGTTCGGTCTAAGGTGGCAGTCGGAGTAAATCAGAGCCAGTCTCTTCTGTGTCTCGGCAGATTTAAACATGGTTGAAGATAATGATCAGTCTTGTTCTGTGCAGACTGTTTTTACACCAGTTGTACTTGTGTTAATAGTGACCCTGCAAGGTCTCTGATCTTTAGTCTGGAGCTTGAAACTCTGGCTTTATAGTCTTCAGATGCAAGAAGGTGTTGGGCATTAATTAAAAAAAAAATTTTTTTTTAAATGTTTTATATGGAGCCAACTAGTGTATGATTAGCATACTGAATGGAATAGTTTAAAGGTTTTAATTTGTAGCCGCTTCAAGTATCCAAATATATGCTCTCAAACACAGCAGAAGTCTTTTCTTCATTGTGTCTCCTAAAAACGTTCTTGTGAAGTCATTTGAAAACTTGTTTATCAGGCTCGCTCTCTCCTCAGAAACTGTATGCTGCTGGTGAAAATAAAGTGGGGACGGATGAATCTCAGTTCAATGCCATCCTGTGTGCTCGGAGCAAGCCTCACCTTCGGGCAGGTGTGTCATTTCAACATTCTTACACTTCACAATATTTCACTTCCTCTCAGATTAGAAGATAGTTCCCCTTTTTGGTTGTTTTTAGTGCCACAGCTGCCAACAAAACACCAGACCCTTACAATAAAAAACAAAAAAAAAATCTTAATTATTGCAGGAAATCATAGTTTTTATATGCATGTTAGTCCAAGTGAAACTGAACTTCTCAATCCAAACTTCTCATAGTCAGTAATACACCCATCCAGCAGGTGGAGACTAGAAACTAAAATTCAAAGCATACAGGCTGTAAGAATTCTCTGTTTGCCATTTTTCCAATATGTTGTCACCAGCTACACATCGGTTTATCGATTTCCTCTGCATGCATGTATATTGAGATGACTACATGACTCCAGTTCTTTGGTCTTGTGCAGCTGTAGCCATAGCACGACTAAACTGTGCAAGCAAACGTCCTGAATTATTTTTGGTGCATATGCTTTTTGTTCAGTTTCATGTCCCAGTTGTTTTATTTTAACCATCTTGTTTGGTGTTCTTGTCGTTTGTCAGTTTTCCAAGAGTACCAGCAGATGTGTGGAAGGGACATTGAGAAGAGTATCTGCAGGGAAATGTCTGGAGACGTGGAATCTGGCATGGTGGCTGTTGGTATGTTATAGGAGGCCTATTTCCAAAGCTCAGCAAAGCTCAAATGCAGAAAATTGAATGCATTCATATTTAAGACATTGTTAAAATTTGCAAGACTTTCAAGGGGAAAGCTAAAAATAAAAATGAAGCAAAAGATAGAACAACGGAATATAGATTGCACGGTTCTTTTACTGTCTCGTGGGGTCCAAGCAGAAAAATCTCTCATTCATCTTCATTACATGGCTAAAAATATGGTTCCCTACCACATTGACACCAAACGTTGTGCAGTAATTATAATTTTTATGTTTCCAAATGAATATAAAGAATTTTGTCTAATGCAAACTTATTTAACCCCTGCAGACAGATGCAGAAAAATCTATGAATTTGTCTGCATCTGAGCAATATTGGTCTTGGCATTTTATTAAGAACTTTATTTTCACATCTTGTCAGACATGAAATTTACTCAGTATCCTCCATGTAGTTTGTGTTCTTCGGTAGTTAAGGAAAGGTCAACATGTCAGTCTGGTTCAAGTTATTTTTACAAGCTAAATCCCTTGTTTTGATAGTTCTGCAACTAGTCATAATCACATTGAGACATCAGCCTGGAATTTGTTCGTTGTTCATTTGACGAGCTACTAAAGTTCACCTTGTAATCGTACAGATTTGCACTAGTTTGCACACGTGGACAAGCGTGTCATCACATGCACATACTTGAGCTCAATCAATCATTTCCGAGCACTGACCAGGGACAATTCAGAGGTTTATCGGTTTATATTGTCCACATTTGCCAAGTCAGTTAACATCCGTCACCTGTCCCAGATGTTCCTCGGACACTGGAGATCATGTTTTAAACGGTTCGCAGATGCCATACGTTAAACTGTCACTAACACTGTGTTCAAACTGGACCCAGAATTTTCATAAGAGATGCAAAACCATCCAGACTGAAGTGGAAAGCTTGTTATCTGCTCAGATCATCATTTTCAGTTTGTCTTTCTGAAATCAGTTGTGTGAGTCTTTTCAATATACTTTGGAGTTATTTAAAAATAAGTGAGTATTACTGAAAAGATACACACATTTAAGCTTATTATATTGCATCAGTGTCATTTTAGACAAAGGGTTGATAATTTTCTTTAACTTGTTTGTTCATAAATACCCAAAATACGACACATATATAATATTATTACACAATAAAATGTTATGTTTAGTATGGATTAGAAAAGTATAGTAGGATTTGTACCCAAATGTTACACAAATAAAAATTACAGTTGGACTTTTTCAAAAAATAAGAATAGAAATGACATAACCGGCAACATGAATATGTTTGTTTATTCCTTCTTATTAGCTTTTTCACATTATTGCATCATAGTTGTAGCAGCCATGTGTGTTTTACTGTTTCACCAGGTTTTCCTAACGCCTTCGTATATATGAACACGTTCTTCTCTGTTACTCCTTTTTAGTGAAGTGCATCAAGAACACCCCTGCCTACTTCGCAGAGAGGCTCCACAAGGCCATGGCGGTACACTTGCCTTTTATCTTTGCACTCCACCCTAATTATCACCAAGCAGCTGCTTCCCGCTCTGAGGAGAAGATGACATAAACCAGATTGTGTGATTTATTAACAGGGAGCAGGGACTAAGGACAGAACCCTCATCCGCATCATGGTCTCCCGCTCTGAGGTCGACATGTTGGACATCAGACAGGAGTATTTGCAGAAATATGGAAAGTCACTGTACACCCACATCTCTGTAAGTCCCACCAACCACATCTTTTGAAACAATTTTCACAATTTTTTTTGTTTTAATTTCACTTCTAACTGAGTACGTTTGTCCGTGTTTTTCAGGGAGATACTTCCGGGGATTATAAGAAGCTGCTGTTGAAGCTGTGCGGCGGAAACGACTAGACGGACAGGAAGAGAACCTCTCGTAAGGACATTTAAAATGTCCATATCTAAATAATGTTAAGAGGCCCTTATATCCCCTCTGGTGCATGCATCTAGTGTCAATGACTATATTAAATCAATATTAATATTCACATCAGAGTTGTGATTTTTTTTTTTTTTTTTTTTTTTTTTTTGCTTAAATACTATATGCAGGATCATTAACAAATCAGAATTTAAAATATGCTGTAGATGCTTCTATTATTATTGAAAAACAAGTTAAATGTGTCTGTGTGAACTAATCTGTGCTGATATAGTAATAACTATGCTTTATCTCATTAAAAAAATATTTAAAATATACTACAAAGGCCAAAACCCTGAAGTGTGTGTCAAATTTTAGTTAATTGTGAAAAAAAAAACTAATTTGAGGGAAATATAGTTTCACAAAGTAAGAGATTATTTAACAAGTGTGCCACTTTTTTATTATATACAGTATAGTACATATCCGGTGAACTATTTAGAATATGGCTTTACCTCCGTATTTGCATGTAAGAAGCTGTATGACTATTATGCAACTTTTTAAAATGAAATTAAACTGGATCTTGTATAAGAACACACATTGTCATGTGACTCTTGTGCAAGCTGTTACGATTAAATTTCAGGTAAATTTTGAATGTAGGACATAAAGACCTGGCAAAATGCATCTCACTTGGCCTTTTAACTGTTTTAAAAGATTTTGCAATTAAAGTAACAAGTGTGTTTAAAGTTTGTTTTATTTTGTCACCATTATCCGATGTTGCCTTTTACTTAGTGCAGAGAAGCCAAAGTCTGCAGACAGATCATTGTGCCTTTTGTGAGCTATGCTACGTAAACTGATGGTGACCGTCAATGTTTCACTGTGCTTTGACTTGCAAACAATCTGTAGTCATATTGGTATACCAGCTGAAATGTAATTTGACCTTATTTTTATTTTGCCTTCTTTTCTGTTATGCGTTTGACTGCCAGCAGAGGGCTCTTTGCTACTTTAAACAGAGTATCTCCTGCACTTACAATATTCATAACAAGTTGTACTTGTAACAGAATAAGTGAATGTCAGCAGATGTCTTTTTTTTTTTTTTTTTTTTTTTTTTTATTAAACCACAGATTCATATCAATAAAAGACACTTTGACATATCTGCATTTGCCTTTATGACACGGGCTCACATGTTTTGCATTATAAACGCTACCTCTGGATTTTGTGCTCTTCATGAAGTGGCACATATGAGTAATTTGCATCTTAAAGCCAAGCCTCTTTTTGCACCACATTTGTTTGCATTGCACCAAGCTAAGCAGCCCCCTACTCTGGTGCATCACAAGCTGCACCTTTGCTGTAAGTGTGGCCTAAATAAACGGTGTGTGTAGGTATGGTTTAGAGCCATTTTCCCAAGGATATAAATAATATCCATAATGGAAACGTGGACAACCTCAAGTCTCTTCTGGGTTGTGATCACTTGAGTCAGGGTGAGACTGCTGCTGAGGCAAACGGCTTCCTCGTTCACTTCTCTGACTACTCCTATGCACTCAAAAGTGAACCCCCCCCCCCCCCCCCCCCCCCCCCCCAGCCTTCCAACAAAGAAGGCTAAATATTTGATGCTGGTATTTGCTCTGTCTCCAGTCAAGACTATTTGCACTGATACCTCCTGAAATATAGGTCAAAAGGAAATCAGAGGGAGAGGAGCTTTTATTTTAGAAGACTAAACAAAGTCATTCTCCCTGATCTAGACTTCTTGACAAAGTGCTTTAAATATTAACATGTGGACCTGATTGCAGACTGCAGCCCTTCTAGAAGTTTTGGCACACGAGCCCAAACAGATTTGCTGTCTTGTTGGAGGTGACAGACAGATGCACATCTGAGTGTTTTCTGTGTAAAGAGCATGTCCTTGTCAGACGGGAGCTGTGAAGGAGAACCTCTCTGCCGTTCTCCCAGTGCTTTCTGTCTCTTCTTTCTCCTGGAATACTTGTTGAAAACTTAAAAGCAGACGTTCGGACCAAACATTATACAAATAAAAAACACGGTTCAATGAATCAATAGATTCACCCCATTTTTCTTTTTTGTCATCACTGGCCTCTAAGTTAGGACTCCTTTATATACAATCAGTAAAAGTAAGCATCGGCTGAATTGTTGATTTGCAGTGGATTTTCTGCAGCTGTCCAATAAGGAATTTGCAACTAAGTGACATTTGGTTGCCAGGGACATAATCCTGCTTTAAACTTCATGAGTGCATATGAGCAAATTACAAACCAGAGGATTAAATGAACTACACATAATGAGATACTGCAGCAGATATCAATATCCAGCCTGCTGAGTTGTAAACTGCAGGGTTCAAGGTCCATCCTGTGGCGTTTGATGAATTAGTCTTACCCTATTCCACTTCTTTCTTTCTCCACACCCACAACTTCTTTCTTTTTCTTTTTTTTGTGACACATGTAGTCTTCATATTAGACAGTATCAGACTAAATGCTGCAAGGCAGGAATAATATCAGAAGAATGCTGACTGTTAGAATTTATTCTTAAAGTTTCCTTAACAGCGCGGCGAGGTTTCATGGGGAGTGCCACTTGCCAAATTGCTTTTCCCAAGCCTGTTAGATCAGACCCACATCTAGAAGGATGTACATGCAAAAAGGAATTTCCTAGGGTAGCTCTTACCTGCAGTGAGAAGGAAGTATAAGGTTTATATAACCTCTTACGTTGCTAAAGCTATGTCAAACTTAAATGGAGAAATGCACAGACACACTGTGTACCACGCTAAGCTTTAAAGCCAGGCCCGGTATGCTTTGGCTCACTTCAGATGAGAGTCATAATCCACGTAAATGCAATACACTGAAGCTCCTTAAATAATACAGACTACTGTCTTTATGTGCAGAAACTTTTCACACCAACGAAGCTGTTTGCACTTAGGCTACAGCACATTTGCATATCACACACACCAACCGTTTCTTCAGACTTGAGGTTTTGTGTGACATTTGGCCCCTCTGAGATCTGCTGGATTTTGTGGAGCAGAAGAAAGCTCAGAGACTTGGGGCACAATCCAAAATGGGAAACAGTTAACTCTGATTTGAAGGTATAAAAAAAATCTCCTCTAAAAATAGACTAGATCATAAATCAAAAGCTACTGGATTTCACTTAAAAAAAAAAAAAAAAAAAAAAAAAAAAAAACAACAACAAAAAAACAACCTAACAGTCTGTGTAGATATGCAGAAACCAAATGCCGTATCATTGACTTAATTCACTGAGTGGATGAAACTTTAGGAAGCAAGTGCTTATCTGTAGAAATAAATAAATAGACCATACCAATTTCCAAGCAATTATCTAAACCACAATTTATCTGTTTTAGAAGTAAAAAAGAAAAAGTATTTTGGTTTTCTGTAGTTTCCTTATTACAATTTATTTAATGACAGTATGTGATCAGCAGAGATAAAAGGGAATATAAAAAAAATATATAATTAGGTTACAAACACAACAAATACAGATTATAATATGGTATGTAATATGTTTAACAACAAAAAAGTAATATAACTATCATACTATTTTGTTTCTTCTTGAAGCACCAGAAATGGTTCTTTAAAATTACATTCCTCAACAATTAAGTGATTTTACATCTAGTCCTTAACATTAATTTTGTAGCTTGTTGTCATGAAATCATTTTAAGGTTTTTTTGTTTTTGAACATGCTCAAAAAGCTCTGTCTTTTCCAAGTTGTGTAATAATTTTAACAGACTTCTGATGAACAGACCACTATTAAATATTTACGTCACTAAAATAATAATAATTAAAAAAAAGTGACAGTCTAATCACAGTAATGTAGTTAAAGCGGCGGGGCGCCAGGTGCTCTTAAGAGGCAAGCCCCGCCTCATTTACCTCAAATGTCCAGCAGGAAATATGATTGACACATGACTACAGCCAGCTACTTGTACAGTGAGACATGGTGGAGTTTTTACTCTCTCAAACAGGGCTTCTTACACTTTTAAAGCACGTGGAAAGAACTTCGTTTGAAAGAGAAACGTCTTCGCAGCGTACGCAGAGCGGAGCTTAAAGAGGCGGAGACGGGTTTTTTTTTTTTTGTTTTTTTTTTTTTTTAGAAGGACACAGCCGCGGTTGGGAAAAATGTGTTGTCATCTTCGCGCAGTCAACAAATATGGCTTCTTCTTGTGTATCCTTCACTTCGGGTTGAAAACATCCCCACTTGGGTCGAGCGGGACAGCTTTGGAGAGTCACGGCAGCAGTTGTCCGAAGTGAAGTCGTTTTTACCAGGCAGACTACCAAGCTGGATTTGTCCCGAAGCTGGTTTGGTCGAACCGACGTGGAGCTAAGAGGGAGACGACGAAGGAGATGGAGCCCCAGCATAAAGAGTTGTTGGAGAAATGTTTCCAGAACGTGGTGGAGTCCATAACAGATGCGGACCGAGTTGTGGATGTTTTGGCTCACCGCGGGACCCTCGGCCAGTCCGAGCTTTACGAGCTGGGACACGGCTGCTCCTCCAACTCTGAAAAAGTGGAGCTGCTGCTGAAGATACTGCTGAGTAAGGACAGAGACCATTTCGGGGAGTTTTGCACGGCTCTGGAAACGACTCACCCTCACCTGCACTCCGAACTGCTGAATGGTCCGGCGGATCACACGACTGGTGAGCAGCCGTCACAGCGTTAATGACTTACTAATTACACTTATACAACAAAAGAGGAACGCGCCATGTTAAAAGGGCTTCATAATGAAGTCGTGTGCAGATTTGTTTTGCCTTTTTATTTTGGTTTACATGCATCGTTTCGATTCTTCTGAGAATTGTAGGTCATATTGACTATATGGCAACTTGGTGAGGGGCACAACTTTACCTTTGGGCAAGTAGAAAGGACTCTGAGAGAGCTGTGCAGTCATGTGACCTTTTGCTTATTTACACTGTCACTGCTGTGTTTGTTTCATTTGTTATGCCACTAAAAGCACACCCCTCTAGCTTTTTGTGGAAGTATTTAATGGACCTCAAAAGTTTCAAACGATCGATGCAGTGACAGGCCTGCCCGAGGTGACTTTGTTTGTGTCTGTGTGTGTGTGTGTGTGTGTGTGTGTGTGTGTAGTGAGTGTATGTCAGTGTGAGAGAGAGAGGGAGGAAATCAATAACCCACTGCCAAAGTCAAATGAGTGAGTGGAGAATTAAATGAGTATCAATTCCCTCTCTAGAGTAGCCTTCCTGATTTGGGTCTTTGTTAAAACTAGATGCATCTAAGGCTTATTTTAATTCACATAATTAATGTTTGCTCTTTAAAATGTGCTCAAACTGCTCTAAAGGATTGGAAAAACTCTTGTTTTCATCATCATCCGTTAATCTTGAAAGGGCAGACTTTTAAAGGTCCCCATCTGAGTTTACCACAAAGTGAAAGCTTTAATTAAGATGAAGGAAAAATGCTGAACATTATTTTATTCAATTTAGCACCAATCTGTTTGCAGTGGTAAAATGTATTCAGTTAAATATGATCAAAAACTTTGCATGCCTCATATTCAGTTAGTCCATATCATGAGTTCTTTTTGGAAGTTAATTTGTTGCACTGACATGACAATTTTATTATTTCAATCTAATCTTATCTGGCAAATGCAAATAGTTTTTGTTTCTTAACTAAAGAAAACTTAAACATCCCAGAGAGAATGCAGCGATAAAAGGCACGTGCCACACCCTCCCTTTTTTTCACCTTGAAATCTGCATATCACTTTCTCTCACTCAGTGATATCTTCTTCTAAATTTTTTTCTTATTCACAGATACATCCCAAAGCTGTTGAAATGCTCTTCATGATTTTAATGCTGTTTATAAATCCAGCAGTGAAGTCTGTGTAAGCTGAAGTGGTTTTGATTTATATCCCATTTTGTTGCATTCAGCAGCATAATGCAAACTGGTGCATGTTCCTTGCTCAGCATCTCTTCTGCACCTCTGCATATCAAAAGATACACAGCATTTGCATTGCAAGTTGCTTAGCTCAGTCTCTGCCTTTGTGTCCTATCCAGTGAGCTGAATTGTGAGGTGTTAATAATGGAGTTATTTAGTAAATATCCAGTTTGATTTATTTCTAACTTTATACTTTCACACACTAAAGTTCATAGTCATGCACCATGCAAGTTACTATTGATGGGCTTTCTGTAGCTCAAGAGGCAAGTGCATGAATATGTTCTGTGCCATTTATGATAGCATGGTGTAGTGTGCAACTCCCTGTCGCTTGTTACACAGGTTGTAAATGGGATGAACCAGTCTACCTACTGGGTAGACTGGTTCATCCACTGCATAGCCAGAACAAGGGCCTTTCCTTTGGAAATGGAAGTCTGTGGTACTGTATTTTAATAAAATATATGACTAGAAGCTTAATCTAGATATTGTTAAGTCATACAAAACATCAGTGTGAGAAAAGTACACCACATTTTTAAGTAAAATCTTTGTTCATAATCACACACATAGTCAAACCTGAAATTGTCAGTAAGCTTCAAAAAGTAACTTTAATGTAATTGTGACGCTTATAGCATCAAAAAAGATGTTTTTTATTGAGACATATTTGCTTTTTGATCAGTTATCTGTGGTTTTATATAACCATAGCTTTAGGCTTAACAAGGGAAACCTTTTTTGTTTGCTGATTATTCTCACGGAAGAGAATAGTGGCAACAGATTAGAAGGGTGTGTGTCTTTCCCTGTGTGTTCACCTGGCTTTAAACTGCAAAATAAACCTGTATTTTTGCAAGAATAAAATATGTCAGGTGGGTGCAGTGTTATTACTGCTTCCAGATCAGAGCTGGATGATCAGATTTTTGCATTTTGAGGCTGGAAGTGTTTTAGGAGACATTCATTTCTGCAAGGTCTGCCCTTTCACTGGCTTGGATTTACAAATGTCTTCAGCTTTTAGGAAAGGGATGCAATGTAAAATTGACCAATTTCCATCCATATTTTTACCAAGGGGTACAATTAATTGAGTTATCTGCTTTGGAGCTCAAACTGGGATTAACACTGCTCTCTGCCTTATAGTTGTGCAGTAATGTAATGATATTACACAGAAATCTGTCTAAAGATGACCTATTTAATGATTCCAGTAAATAATTAATTTGTACTGTTGTTTAACCAACTGAACGTGTATAGCACTTGAGCAACAATGGTTATAAATATGAAAAATACAATAAAAAGGAGCCCACAACATTTCATACATTTGCTTGTAGTGTTTTAACTCTCTGAAACAAAGGCTAAAGCAATGAGTGGCTCACTGAACCCCTTTCTTACATGCACTATTTTCCATTATTCAGGTGGTAATGAAAAATGTCTGTGTCATGTTTGAGTAATTAGCTTACATACACAGCTCACAGCCAGGTTACTGTTGATGAGACGGAGACACACGAGGAAGGGAAAACGAGTGCTCGTGTTTGTAGGAACATTCAATTTAGATGTTGTTTTTTTCCAACAGTTAGTAGCAGATATGCACTCTTGAAAAAAATGTACAGACATATTTACTTAGGTGGCAACAATGAGTAGAAGTTGAGTCCACGGACATCAAGCAGTGTTGCTTCCTCCAGGACTTGGACCTTGTGTGCATCTCAGACCCACCACACTGTTGCTCTCCATGGAGCCTCAATGCAGGGTCTCTTGAGTTGGATGGGTTTCTGACACCACCTAAGGTTGGCATTGTTATGCACCCCTCCACCACTGTGTATATTTACCTGCGACTGGCTGATTCGGCGGATATTGTTGCAGGACAGGCTACACATTGGCATGTGTTAAACTCTCCCCTGCAATGATCGGAAGAGGAACACACACCAATTTTCTTGGGGCGGAAAAAAAGCATGATTCACTCATTACGAGTGGAGCAGAGTTCCTGTTGTTGTTTATAATACACGACTTTCCCACTTTCCTATCTGCTGATTTTGGGCAAGCTCGGATGTCTAAAGATCACCACGGGGCTGTGACTAAGAGATGAGCCTAAATAAGACACTGAAGTGTGGAGCGTCGGCCCACATGAGGTCCAAGTCATATGACTTCCACAGTGCAGGAGAGTGAGTGAGCTGTGATGCAGTGCACCTAACCCATTGAGGCGCTCTGCTTAGAGTCATGGGAAACTTGAGCTAGAGCAAGAACAATGAGAGTCTGATCCAAGGGATGCCACGGTTCCAGAGGCACATCAATCTCTCTCTCTCTTTTTTTTTGTCTTCTGTTTTAGTCCAATGCTGAGAAAAAGAGGGTGATCCATGTTTGCAGGGCAGTTCATAGTCTCAGCTCACAGTCTCCTTGAGCTAGTGGTAACTCAGCCAGCATGGGATTGATTTAGAGTACTGGGATGTGGGTAAATAGAATCGTTTGTCATGCTCCTTGCCTGCTCCAAGTCTACCCTTCACCGCACTATTTAACATCAGGGAGGAAGACGCTGATTTAACTGAACTATAAGCTGCTCTTCCAAGTAAGATCTCAGTGAAAGTGCATTGCTGGCTGTTTGATCAAGGCCTGCGCAGTCTTTTAAACCCCTCGAGCTGCATCTCTGAGATTACCATTTTCTGAAATACTTTTTCTTGAGGAAAGTATTAGATCTACATTTAATGAAAGAATTAAACAGTTTCATGATTATTAAACAACTCAGCAAAATATTAGTTGACAACAGATAATCAACATTAGTTCTATGGTAGTTTAACGAGGAAAATACATATTTTATTAAGGAAATTTAGAAAAGGATAATGGGCATTATTTTGAGCTTTTCTCCTGGTTTTATCAACAACATGATAAACAAATTTAAACTCCATAGTGATTGTCAATGCTATCAAACTCACCCTTTAACTATTGTTGGTTTATAACATTGTAAGAAATTAACAATCCAGTTCAGTTAATGTCATAACCACTTAAAAAGGTCTTGCATGATGCCACTAACACTAGATTGCATGAATTAATTGCATTTCTATCATTATTTTTTCCATTATATACACATTCTACGCATATTCACTAGAATCAAATGATTGAGAAAGTAGCAAGTGAAACACTAGTGATTGATTAACTCTGGCAGACGAGTTCTTTCGATTCTCTTGGTCAAAATACATGGTCTCCACATTGCTTAGTGTTGTACAGAAGTGTCCTCCCTTTACTGTTAATTATGAATCACTGTAGACGATACAAGAAGGACATTTCACAGGGGTGAACTGTGTGATGCTGTCAGAGGAGATAAAAGGAAAAGCTCTAAGGCTGCACCCTTTTTGGGGCCCTGGCTAGTCAGTATTCAAGCTCCCTGCCCAACTGATAATTAGCTGCACTCTGTTGTCAGCCCACAGGCTCGTCATCACAAGTTGGGGAAAGTCCCACCTTATTATCCCTCCAACTGGCCTTTCTTCACTGAAGGCTCCTACATGTAACTCAAGCTGCAGGGCCTTGATGTATCACACAATGCTGGAGATAATTATCTGACCATAATGCAAACATGGCCGGGTATTCGCAGAGATGACTTTTAATGTTTTTGTTCTTTGGGTATTGTTTACAGGGTCCACTTACAGCGTCTTGTCCACCATGCCATCAGATTCAGAAAGCAGCAGCTCACTCAGCAGCTTAGGTGAGTGTTGCACTCATGGGGGAGTGCAGATTAAAGGTAACGATGTAAAATTGTTTGAAGGAGCCAACAATTTAATAAATAACAGTTAATGGCTGGTTGCTAGCTGTCCAAACCACGGACACTTGCAAGTGATTACACAGATGTGAGAAGGATAGGATTTAAAAAGGCTGTAACCCAAACACACACACACACACACACACACACACACACACACACACAACATGCACAGACCACGTTCAGTAAGTCACTCTCTGAGAGAGGGGATTTAAATGACACATGCTACTGAAAAGGAAACAAAATCTCTATCGGTTATTTCTTTCCTCCTTTCCTTCTGTGAGTGATTTATTCATAAGTACTGTGGTTAATTAATAGCACCGTGAAGTAGATGAATAACTGATATTGACTTTAAAAATATGAGCATGATTGAAGTAAAGCATTACAGAAATGGTTAGCACTACTTAAAATATGTAATTCTTTTGATATAGTAGCAACAACAAAAAACTTGCACTTTTAATAACAACTGGACTCAGTTTGAGACCAAGAATGTCAAATTTTTTTTTGTTTTTGTTTTTCTAATCGCTTTTTAGCTGAAATAAATACTCAGCTTTACACTTTAAGTAGCTTAAGTTGAGTAAGGTTTTGAAATAATTGGAAGCTTCACTATCATACCATCATTTGCAACTTATAAATGGCACATGCCACGAGTGACAAGTGGACTCACGCAGGTACTCCTGGTCAAGCTTCCTCCCCATCGCCTGCCCACACAGACACTCACCAAGTGAACGAGAAGATGGAAACGTTGCTGTTCCAGCTGAGAAATGTGACCCGTGAAAGGGATGAACTCCGCAAACGTTTGGCCCTGTCTTCACCCGGAACCACCTTCGACGACTGCAGGTACTGATCTAATGTCATGCACTTAATGGTGCTCTATAGAGCAAACGTGCACAAAAAAAAAGTGGCAGTGAAAATCCTTTCAATTTAGGCTTAACTCTGTCAAAGTATCATTTTAACAGCTCTTCTTTGTGCCGCTGTAAGCACACAGTTTGCATGATATTCGTCCATGCTTCTGTTGTTCTTTTATGTGGCTTTTTAATACTTTTTTACGTTTTAAAATTTTCACAGTTGTGTTTCCTTCTTCCTTTTTGCGATATAGACCAAACTCAAAAGCAGGTCATGACTATGAACGTCTAAAGCTGCAATGCGTGAAAGCGATGACAGACCTGCAGTCCCTGCAAAACCAGCATAGCACCACCCTAAAGAGATGCGAGGAGGCTGTGAAGAAAGCCGACTTCTATCAGTAAGTGGAAAGCCTACTATGGGAGCTTTGTAAATTTTTGAACAGCCGGTGCATTTGTGCTGTATGTACTCTTGCTCAGCCTGCAGGGTTTTAGCTAGTGTTCAGTTTTTCATCTAACATATTTATAGCAGATTGCATAGAACAGATTTTATTTTTGCAAAAGTAATAGGGATGAAGCCTTTGTACCAGTTCACAAGCTGATGAGTTAAGCCATGAATAAAAAAACCTTGCAATCCGCTTTCAATATAATTTCAACTCTGTCATTGTTAAATGTTTTGTTATTGTCCTCAAAGCAGCATAAACTCCAAGATCGAAAGCATAGACTTAATTACTGCCTATCTTCATGCCAAAGCGTGCTCTGTTTTCATTATGTGAACACTGTTTGCATGGCATGGCGTGGCATCTGTGTCATGCGGATAAAGCTATAAACGGAGCATTTGTTTTCTGAAATAAGCTGTGTGGAGTTGACTCGGAGGAAAGGCTTGTCCATTTGTGTGATTTAATGATGCCTTACTCTCCTCAAAGTGTATGGGCCTAACATCTGGCCCTCAGTGCAAACGGACAGATGATGGATTAATGCCATGTTTAAGCTTCTCCTTCTGGCCATGTTTGCACATTAGAGAAAATATTCATTTATTGTCTGTCTCTGCACTTATCCATTAAGCACCACACTACATCAGGGTGAAATCCCATTCATATTTGACTGTTGTACTGTACTTAAATCAATAAGTCATTTAGTTCATGGGCATGCATTACCACTAAGTAATCATGGGGGATTTTATTGGTCCTCATATTGATTTGTCTTGCTATGGTTGCTGGTTAAAGCAGTAATACGATGTTTTTGTTATATCAACCTAAACTGATTTAACAATGGAGGGACACTGAGAGGCTTGAAATGTTACTTTTATATTATTTTGATCCACAACAAGTAGCATTTACAAGGGGAAACATAAGACTATAATGATCTCTCTTGTATTAGGGAGTTAAAAGGCCTTTTTAACCTTTTTTAAAATGTGTCTTATGATACATTTAAGGTAGGAAATGAAGCTGTAAATGGAAAAGTTGGATTGGACTGGCAGGACGTAGTATCATAATGTGTTGTTTTCATAAGGCTGGTCCCCAAATACAGAACAGACTATTAACAATTTATTGTGTATTTATTAAAAAAATTCTTTGTAAGACCCCTGGAGGTGATCATGTCTGGGTACTAGGGCACAGTCTCAGCTGCCTCTGAGGATCCTGTCTCAGGGGTCTGATCAGAGACGGGTGACAGGTGGTTCTGAGGAATACATGGCCTTCAGTTGGATGGTCCTCCAAGGTTTGACCTAGGAGGAATATAGAAGCTGAAATCCAAGAGTTACTCCAAGAGTTGAATGGACAATAAGTCACTTGTCTGGGCAGAGACTACCACATAATTAAAGATAATGTTCTGGTGAAGAGTGGTTGGAAAGCTGGCGTTCAAATACTGCAGAGCTTTACGGAGAGGACAGGTCGATCCAATCTGAAAATAACCAACTCCAATCACTCAGAGAGAGAGAGAGAGAGAGAGAGAGAGAGAGAGAGAGAGAGAGGTGGGAATGGCCGGGAAACCTAAAAAAGTGCATATCATGTCAAAAATAAAGATAATCTGATCACCAGAAGGTACTACATTTGAGTTGTGCTGTTTTTTCCCACATCCAGGCATTAAGATATTCTTAGTTTTGAGCAATTTTAGTTTAAAAATAAGGATAACACCACCCTATTAATGAGGTTTAAACACTTACCTTTTTGAAGACGTCCCAAAAGTTTCTGGAGGTTTATAGTAATTTTTTTACGTTTTTTTATTTATTTTTTGGTAAAATTAAAAAGAAACATTACACATTTGGTTATGTGGTGGTAAAACATGGCTCTATTTTAATGGCAGTACTAAGGACTTTAATTATGGCGGATGGTGGCCACTGTTTGATTGTACTTGTGTGAACCCCATAGTACTCTGCATAGCCGTCTGGTGGGGGAGCACAGCCAGCTGAAAGAGGAGCTGGACGCGGTGAGACAGCACAACACCCAGCTGGTCAGAGAGCACAACCACGTGAAGCAGGCCTGCGAGGAGCTGAAGAGGCTGCATGAAGATGACCAGAGGGAAATGACCGACATGAGGGTGCTGCACCAGCAGGTATCTGTGCAAACCTCAATCAGCCTTACATGTACAGCCATGAGAAAAAAGCACACCTTCATGCAACCCACATGCTTTATGTTTGAGGACAAAAAATAAGAAAATCCTCTGGTCAATGCCAGGTCTAAACATTTGGTAAGTAAAGCCTCAAATGAACAACAAAAACTTTGAGTTTATCGATCAAAAGGAGAAAACTGTGAAAACTTCTCAGATCCTACAGGCCTCAGTCAGCATGTTAAAGTTCACGACTGTACTGTCAGAAAAGACTATGGTCTGGTTTGTTTGGACGTGTTGCCAGGAGGACGTCTCTTCTGTCCAAAAACAACGCAACAGTATGGCATAAGTTTGAGAAGTTGCAAATGAACAAACCACAAGATTTCTGGAAAAGTGTCCTTTGGACAAACAAGACCTTAGTGAAGACGTGTGGTTATACTGCTCAGTGCTACATTTTTCAAAAACCAAGCACAGCATATGAGCACAAACGCCTCATACCATGTGTCATAACTGATTGGACGGATGCCCATGTGGGTTTGTTCTCTAGGCACAGGATCAAGGCACCTTGCAGTCCCCGGGTCGATCACGAACTCTTCTGTTCACCAAAATGTGAAAGGAAATTAGGTCGCGAAGCAGGACGAGGATCCCAAATGCACCAACAAATCTATCGCGGAAAAGATGAAGAAGAAAAGAATGCTTAGTTAAAGGCCAGACCTCGACCTTATTGAAACACTGACTCCAAGAGGGTTTATGGGATGTTATAAAGAGAAGTGGGCTAAAATTCCTTCCGCAACAATGTGAGACTGATTTAGATTTTAATTTAATCCATGTCTTCCTGACCATTATTTCCAAGAAGACAAGATAGTTCAAACAAATGGGGTCAGACAGGCCTGGTCCTCCCGTATCTCGCTTGGAAAAAAAAACCAAAAAATAACCTACCTTAAAATGAAAAGACTGCTTATCCTGCGTCGTCCACTCTTACTCCCTCAGACATATGATACACTTACTGTATATTTGGCCTCCTTGCTGTCAGACAGTTTTAGCATTAAACGTTTGCAGTCTAACGTAACAACGTTGAATGGCTTGCAGCGGCATTTTAAGTGAAGGACGTATTCCTCGTTGTTTCCGGACCTCATGTCATCATTAGCTACACTACTTTTGGCCTCAGTCAAATGAGGAATCAAGTTAACTAAGTGAGGTGACCTCTGATGTTCAGATGTTAAAAAATAAAGTCATATGGGCTTCGTTTGGAACATAAGGTTCATCCGATGTCATCAGTGCTCAGGGAACTTGTAAGAGAAAAGAAAAATAATATTTGCCAATTTGACTAACAGCAAATAATGTTGCATATTTTTTTTTAATGTGTGGCATTTGAAAACTAAGCTTTGTTTTTCTTCCTCACCATAGTTCAAATGACAGCTGTCTAACTTATTTAAGTTGGAGTACCTCCTTACAAGTTTTTACTTGCAGTACTTTGTGTAAGTTCTTGACTCTGCAATTTGTATTCAAGATCTCAGCATCCTTAGGTCAAAAAACAAAAAAAACAGTGAAGTCTCAGCCCTCAGAGGATTTAAAAAAAAAATCCTTTACACATATAGTAATGAACATTTAAATACCAATCAAAGAAGCTTTTTTTTATACACTTAATGGTTTATATAGAGAGCGAGTGTAACCATTTCATATCCGTTTTACAAAATCGATTGCCAGTCAAGAACCACCAGTTTTGTTTGTGTTTTCCTATCAAGTAAATAAAATCTTATCACAATACATATATACTCTGATTACTTGAGGCCTGCTAACTCAGCATGCACTGAAGAGTTCAAGCTTTACTTGATTACTTAAGAAATTAAGTTACCTTTCTGTGCCAAGACACTTTTAAATTTAAGACTTGGTTTTGAAATTAAATTCAGACTAACTGGAATGGTGGATCCAAATGGACCCATCACTGAAACAGTGCATCACATTGTTTGCAAGCATCACTTTTGTGTTCATTTATGCAACTCAAAGGGATGAAATAAGCAGTCGTGATGCTGCCTTCACAGAATAAAAATCGTGTTATTTGCAGGTCATGAATGAGGGGTCATCTGATGTCGTTAACAAGCTGTATGACACAGCTATGGACAAGTTGGAGGCCATGAAGAGAGACTATGATGCTCTGAGGAAGTGCTACAATGAGAAAACAACCATCCACAATGCAGACGTGAGTCGTTTGGACCAGGCTGAGGAAGAGAACCACCGGCTGCAGAAGAAGCTGGACATCCTGCTGAAGCAGAGAGATGCTGCTATCCACTATCAGCAGAATTGCTTATCTTCTTCTTTTAGAGGGTAAAGCTGTTTATTATAAAAATAAATAAATAAAACGCAGAAGCAACATGTGTAAATTCAGCAACTGTTAAAAAAAAAAAGAAATAGATGATAAACACCAGTGTCAGAAATAATGCTGTCGAGTACTCGACTGCAGTGTTTTAAGTCACAGTGCTTAAAATGGGCTTAATCCCAGTTAGATAAAGTGTCAGATGGCAAAATGCCCTTTAATCTACTAAACATTTTTACAAAAATGTGTCTGGTCCAGGTTTGACAACATGCAGCAAGAACTGTCCAAGGCCGCAATTCAGAATAAGGAACTGCAGCGAGAGATGGAGCGGCTGCAGTCAGAGACGACGCGGCTCAAGACTCAGCAGCTCAAGGCTGTGAAGGACTGTGAGAAATACAAGGAGGAGCGGGACTCCGTGATCAGCGAGTATCGGTTGATCATGAGTGAGAGGGACCAGGTGATCAAAGAGGTGGACAGGCTGCAGACGGGGCTGGAAATGGCAGAGGCGAAGCTCAGGAACAACTCCTCAGAGAGACGAGTGGCCAACGACGAGCTGGAGGCTCTCCGACAGGTAACCGCTGAATTGTTTCCGGTTTTTTTATCGTTATAAGAAGGATTAAAATGCACAGTGATGATGATGATGATGATGATAATAATAATGATAATGATCATGGTAATTGTAAGAATTGTGAAAGAAAATCCAGGAATTTGGGAGCATTTGTTTACTTTAAGTTTTCACCCATAATTTATTTTTTGTTCCTCTTTTCATAAAGGAGCTGGGTTCTGCGCTGGTGGACAGGGATAGAGCAATCTGTGAAAAGAACGAGCTGCTGGAGAAATACTGCCATGAGGTGAAGGACAAGGCCGAAGCCCAAAAGGAGCTGAATCAGGCCTGCAAGGACATTGAGACGGTTCGCGAAGAGAGGGATGTGGCTCGGAAAGAGAGGACAGAGGCCATTATCCAGAGGGACCAGCTGCTGCGGGAGTATTACCAGGCTAGACAGGTAGCCAGACAGCCAGAGGGTGATTTATCAGTCCAAATGCTTGGATTGATTTATTGGACAGACAATAATCTTTCATCCAACCACCAGTCGTGGTTGTAGCAGCAGCAAATGTAATTGTTTCGGCCTTCACTGGAGTCAGATTAATTACAGTGGAAGTTAAAGATCCCTGCATTAGGAAATACCCAGTAATCACACTGACAAGAGGGACCCTGATTGTGAAGTGAGCAAAAAACTGGACTTCATCCCAATCTAAGACTATAGTAGAGTCTTAATACAACTAATGTGGAAGATTATTGGCCTTAATCGTTGAAAAAATTGTGCATTTGTGATTGCTAATGCAACTTGATTCACAGATTTCTGTTTAAGTTAAATTTAGTTGGTTGATTTATTTAACACTGCTACAACTTTGATTATTTTTCAAATAAACAAAATATGGGTTTTTTTCATGTTGCATTTCAGCCAAAACATGCCCAAGTCGATCCTGAGTTGTTTTGTTCTCCACTATTTGCTACATTTTGTATATTGTTTCATTAAAACTAATGACAGGATTGCAGTTTTGATGCACTCCTAATGGCGGCATAAACACATCTTTAAGCTTCTCAGATGCGAATGATTTAAAACATTGATTTAAGCCTTTAAAAAAAATCTTTTTTCCTACTACATCCTCGTATTTTGATATGTGTCCATCGTGCTTTCTAACAGCATATTAGGCTGAAAGCATCTAACGGTCTACAGCCTTCTTACACCCTCACAATGTCTCTTTTATCATCTTTCTTTTTGGTCTGTATCTCCAGAAACAAGACTCTGCCACCCTGGACATTGAACGAGCCACCAAAGAGATTGAAATGCTGAGGAAGCAGTGTGAGGCCATCTCTCAGGAGCTGAAGGAAGCTCTACAGGAGGCGGAGGTCGCCAAGTGTCGACGGGACTGGGCCTTTCAGGAGAGGGATAAGATAGTGGCGGAGAGGGAGAGCATACGGTAAGGGATGTCGTCAGAAGGCGTTGTCTTTATAATGTGGGAATATTTTATATTCGCTTTTTGTGTCAGGGTTGACAGATTTGGATAAAAATAGTTTTGTTTACATTTTCTGTGACACCTGATGACATGTGCATGTCTCAGCACGCTGTGTGACAACCTGAGACGAGAGAGGGACCGAGCTGTGAGTGATCTGGCAGATGCTCTGAGGAATCTGGATGACATGAGGAAGCAGAAGAATGATGCGGTGCGGGAGCTCAAAGAGCTAAAGTAAGCTTTGCCTCCACACTACATATTTATTTTACCTCTTACCAGCTATGTGCTACACTCTGGTCTATTTTAGGGCTGAAACTTTAAAACTGAAGATTTTATTTATTCATCAAGTTCCGTTCCTATGAATTTCCCTTTTGTTTGGGAATCTTTTGTGCCCCCAAGTGGAGAATTTGTGCCACTAGCTGAGAGAAGTCCAGATGCGACCACTGGTCTCACGCTGAACTTACTGAAGAAGTGCACCTTTCATGATTGTTTCAGAGAAAAGTTGGACGACCAGTTGGAGAAGGAAGCTCGGTATCGTCAGCTAATGGCTCACAGTTCACACGATTCAGCCATAGACACAGACTCGGTGGAATGGGAGACGGAAGTTGTGGAGCTTGAGAAGCACAGAGTAAGAGCCACTTAACAGTCTTTTCAGATATAAATCGTCTCTACAGTTAATTGTCCACATGTTTGAGTTACAAGATATTTTTCATGTTTTTATCATCTTTCCAGGATATGGATTTGAAAGCACTGGGGTTTGACATCGCTGAAGGGATAAATGATCCTCATTTATCAGGAGATAGTGGCATATTTGTCTCTAAGGTGGATAAAGGAAGTATTGCTGAAGGGAGATTAAGGTAAATGTCTGTTTTCTATAGCTTTGTGTTATTTTACACCCGAGTTTTGTTTCAGAAACCAAATAGTTGTTTGCATTCATGTAAAAGTCTGATAAGGCTGTAATATTGCCATTCATTCAGTGCTGATGTGGGACACTTCTGTATGTGACTTATGAATAAACCATCTAATCTGCTTCCTCTGTGCAGGGTGAATGATTGGTTGTTGAAAATTAATGATGTGGACCTGACCAATAAGGACAGGAAGCAGGTGATTAAAGCTGTGCTGAGCGGGGAGGGAGTGATCAATATGGTGGTTCGTCGAAGGAAGTCGCTAGGAGGACGAATTTTCACTCCAGTCCAGATAAACATGGCTGGACACAAAGGTGAACCTTGAGCTACAATTAAGTAACACATTTCAGTAATTGAAACATCTTCTACGGGGAAAGTACTAATGTGATGCCAGATAAAACATACCAATGAACTTATTGATTTGAATACTTGTTTGCTTACATTTAATCATATATGTGATTGACATAAATATGATTTCTGCTTTCTCTGCCATACATCTCAGACAGTGGTATTGGTTTGGAAAGTGGAGTGTTTGTTGCCTCTCTGGCAGCAGGAACTCCAGCTGCCAGAGACTGTAATCTTACTGTTGGTGACAGACTGTTGGCCGTAAGTATGTTGACCAAAAAACACAACCAAACAACAACTTCAGAGAGCCAAACACAACTAGTGGGAATTGGCATTAGCCTTTAGTGCCCTCTACTGACTACAAGCATGCATACACAATATGGTAAAGTCCCAAACTACTTTCCTAACGGTATGCTTTTGTGGTAATCCGTAGGAACAAAGCGAGCGACTAATATACCCAAAGTCGTAATAGAGGGAACATCTGTCTTTTAACGTTGCACTAAACATGACTTTTTAAAGATGATCATTTATGAAATTGGAATATGTCCATATCATATTTGCCAGAAGAATTCCTGCAAAATTATTTTGGAGCTGGAGTCAATGTCATCATCTCCTAACTGACCCTCCGTACTTTGTAAAGCATTTTAAAATTTCTGTAAGAAGTATTATTTTTTCTCTCTTGCTCGCAGATCAATGGAATTGAACTTGAAAACAAGTCGCTCTCTGAATGCGAGTCTCTGTTGAAGAACTGCAGCAACTCTCTTAGTATCTCCCTTATGAAGGTGAATACCTCTAAAATGTTTTACTCGTCATCCAGAGGCTAAACCGAGCTACGATCATTGTGTGTGAAGAAAAAAGAAAGATATTTTGCTACTTAATTACTAGGTTTAGTCAAATAATGACTTTATCTGCCTCTTTATTAACAGTTCCTCCCACGGAGTCTTTCTGGTCAGAATTTATGTGAAACTTTGCGAGACTCAGAAAAGGGACCGAGGCTCCAGTCAAGTGAGATCCACAGCAGGAACTGCAGGAACTCTAAGCACAACTGCTCTACTCAGACAGACATTTGCAGCTGTAACTTGGGTAACAGAGAGGAGGACGTATGTCGGGATACATGTGACTCTCTGCAAAACAACAACAGCAGTGCTCATTTCCACCACAGAGCCTTTTCTCATGTCAACCAGCACTCCCGGTCCTTTTCCACTTCCCACAGTCCTACAGAGCCCCACCCAGACTTCTGCTACCGGAGGCAGGACCTCCACCATCGTCCCCTTACCTTTACCACTGTTTTCTCCAACAGCAGTTCTCCTCAGTCAGCAGTGGACCAAGTGCAATGCTCACCCGTGAAGCTTAGCGGAGGTACATGGCCTAAAGTCTTAGGTGGAGCTTCTGCTCCTGAGTCCACCCAGCTTTCCATATACAAAAAACCAAAGCAGAGGAAGTCCGTCTTTGATATGAGTGGTTTCCGGAGGCCAGAGACAGTCCCGAAATTGGACTACTCATCCTTGTCTCAAACGTCCAAGCACTCACCACAGAGCTCGGTGTCTGAACCCGCTCAGACACCTCCCACCCCACCAGCCAGGAGTGACTCATTTAGGTTGAAGCGTCAGCAACATCATAGCTCTGCTTCCGACTCTACCATCACTGCCGGCACACCATTGGCATCCCCTGCCCAAGCTACAAACCCCCAGGACAAGGGAGAGCTGAGGAACCAGCTCTACTACACCAATGTTCCTTCAGCAGACGCCAAGAGCAGCCTCAAGAAATCTCCTGCGGAGGAGGGAGTTCAACACAGGACAGAAGTACAGCAAAAGAAGCGGTACCGACCAAAATCTGCACCAGCACTACGACCAAATGTGACTCCATTGCACATCCCTATTCCCATCCAGGTAACAGATTCTGTCCTAAAAAGATCTGGTGTCCTTACTCAGCTTTCTTTTAAGCTGCATGTTTCTTATCCTCTTTGTATTGTATGTAATTGCATTATGTACACGCATGCACATAACCTCTACAACAAATTCTTGTGTTTGGACAGTTTGCCAGCTGAAACATGGTCTCATTAGCTGATTGTATCTTACAGACACAGAGTTTCTCTAATGACGAACACTCCCCAGAGCCAGTGGACTTGTCACGCTTCTCTCCTTTGAGAACTAATCGGTACAGCATGCCCTTTGCACCCCCGAGCTACAGTAGCGTCACAGCGCGTAAGCCATCATGACATCTTAATCTGTTTTGAGTTGCCTTTAAAACTGGAGTTTAAAGAGTTGTCCATATAAAATGTCAACGTAGTAAAATGTCTTTTTGTAAGATGAAAGATGTTAGAGCTCCTGGTTCGCGCCTGTGTCTTTTTTCCAGACCCATCACATCGAGGTTTGTCCCCTTGTTCCGCTGTGACAGATGTCATGAGGAACCCAGTTTACACAGCCTGGAGCCACGAGGTCCAGACCAACAACGGTCCCCCAGCTCCCGGTTCCAGCTTCCACCGGTGTTCACAGAGGTGCTCTGCCAGTCTGTCATCAGAAACAGTCGTTCGTTTGTGACAACAGACATTAGCCGTGTTCAGCAGCGCAGCAAGTCTACTAAACCTATGAGTGCATCCTTGAGCTACTATGTGTAAAGTAATGGGATATAACATAAAAAAATTTGTAAATGCATTCCAACTATTTTTCATTTTCTGTGAAAAGCGCTCTATGTTCAAGCCGCATGTACACAACAACAGTGTGTACCCTGCCCCAGATATCGAACAGATGGCATATAGCAACCGCTGTCTTGTTTTGGGTTGAATAATTGACAGCTGGGGGACTTACATATGCCTGTTTTCTCCACTTTTAGCCCCCAACATCAAGGTTGCCTTAGTCTGGACCTCAGCCACGAACGCAATGGAGACTTAAATGAGAGAAACTGCAGCCAGCCTCCACACAGCACCAACTCCTTGCCCTCTGGAGCCATGCCTAGTAAGTATGGTGTCCTAGTTTTGGGCATATCATAACTTATTTGAAGAGATTTCTCCTATGTTAACAATTGAAATCGTCGTTTCATCTAAATAACAGAAGCATTTTTTTTTTCTCTGACTTTTTGTGGTATTTTGGCCATGAAAATAATGTCTTAGTTACCCTTACTGACCACCTGTAATGAGGTTTAGCTGACAGGAAGTAAAAATATCACACCACGGATGTTCGTGTACACTATTTCAGCTACTTGCTTAGGGAGCTTCAGTTATGCTTCACTGACTTATACCCATCATGTGCTGCATTGTCTTTTTACACAGCCTGAATTTACTCTGTTTGAAATCATTGTTCGTCAAGTGCCCTGGTTTGACCTTTGGTCTGTATTAGCATGCATAATTGAATTGAAATTAGCAAATTAAAAACAAATAAATTCCTCAATTTTGAGCTGCTTCTCTTGAAAGACAGTTTTACATGTCTAAAACATCTGGTTTCCTTCTTCGGAGTTTATCAGAACAGAACAATCAGAGAAACTCAAGACGTTTCCTGTGAAAAGTCCTGATGGAAAAAGTTTGTTTTGAGCACGAATAACTGACCCTGAGACAATTTCCTGTTTGTTTGATTGTTTTGTTTTGGGGTTTTTTTCAGGCTCCCCTGGTACTTTACAGTTTAGGGCAGAGCGTATTAAGATTCCTCCAGCTCGTTATTCTCGCTCAACCGGATCTGACAAAGGTACTGGTTATATATGGAACCTCGATCCCTTGTTAGTGAATGATCCTCCAGGAACCAGCCTGCTCACTCATCTCCTGTGCTACTCCAGGCTCTCTTTCACGTTCCGAGTGTAGCAGCCCAACACCTCCAATGTCCCCTGTCAACCTGGACATATCGTCCTTCTCCAGCAGCCAGTCGGAGGGCTCTCTCTCCGTCCAGCCCAGGATATCAGTCAGCCCTGCCCCAGTCGGTGACAGGCGGAGGGATGGGTAAGCCAGCCCCTCATCTGCATCCTTCTACTGCCATCATTCAGAGGAGCATGACATGTTTTCTACCATTTGTCTGTACTTCTGTCTGCTTCATCGTGATTAAATGCAGGAAACAAATCTGTCAGCGTTCATTTCACGCTGTTAGAGCACTGACTCACCATCTCTATTTCTATTCTGTCTTCTGTGCTACTGATAATTAAAACCTGAAATCATTCCCTCCAGCTTTGGGTGATCATTTTGTCTCTTTCTTATCTCCTTGTGCTTCTCAGATTTGTCTCTTTCTACCCTTCTATTAGACGGCTACAGACAGTAAAGCCCAAGTTCCTCTCTTTGAGAAGCTTGAGGTTTGTGCCAGGGTATTTGTAGCATAAATGGTTTCTGCAATGTCTGTAAGGCTGTTGGAGCGCTCGAGATACTCCCTATGCACAATGCAAATGCCAACATTATCCTCTGCCACTTTTTATCAACAGTGCAGTTGTCATGTCTTTCCTTTGCTTGGTGTTTATTGAAGATACAGTTACATTTTGTATGATAGCATGACACTCAATCACGGCTCCTGTACTTGCATGTCTTTCTGATGTTTAGGTGTAATTTGGTGTAAAGACGTCAAGACTGTAATTTTGCTGTGAATTTGGATGGTTAAATCACACTAAATAAATGTAAAAATGAAAAGAGAGGAAAAACATTGCCTCCAATAACCCATTTGCTATCTGCCAAAAAAAGCTGTTGTATAAGTTAATGCTCCTTTTCCCAGAAGGCCGTACCTCGGGGAGCCACGCATTGTGACGGTACAGAAAGGAGCAGAACCGCTGGGCATCTCCATTGTGAGTGGAGAGAACGGCGGCGTTTTTGTATCCAAAGTGACAGCAGGCAGCATTGCTCATCAAGCTCATTTAGAGTACGGAGACCAGCTTCTGGAGGTAACGTAACCGCCTCACTTAAACGGAAATTTGAAGCGTATTGCCTCTTTCTGCTTCTAATGAATAAGTGCTGTTCGCAGTTCAATGGAATCAACCTTCGCAATGCCAACGAGCAGCAGGCACGGCTCGTCATCGGGCAGCAGTGTGACACGGTTACCATTTTGGCTCAGTATAATCCTCACATGTTTCAGTTGGGGAATCACTCTCATTCAGGGTAAGCGGGAGAAAAGGAGGAAAAAACACAGCTACAATTCCTTTGAGTGTAATAGGAAAAAATATATGGAATGACTATTCCCGTTACAACGGTACAGCAGTCCACGAATCAGAGATGGCACTTGTGGGAAGGTTATGGAAATCGGATAACAAACATAAACGCCAATATAAATATTGACATATGCATTCATTAATAAATGGTCTTTTTCATGCTTGGAAATGATTTTGAATTTTGTGAAGAATTTTAAAACATTTCACTTCATTTCTGTTTTGCTTAGTTCTCTAATGGAGTCTGTCAGCAACCGGCCGACACCTCAAGACACTGGAGCCACCACACCAGACAATCGCTCCACTGTGGACACGCTGAGCGAGCAGGACGAGGGCACAATAACACCCCCATCCAAACAGACGACTCCCGCCAACAGTCCTCACAACTCTTTCAGGTGCTGCCTTATGTCGGCTTCAGTGTCTAATGGCTTGTGTTAGTTAGTAGAAGCAAGAAGAAATAGACGTTAAAGCTTGTTGTTTGTATTGTGTCGGTTTTAAGGTGGAGGGACAAAGGCATTTAAATTCTGATGGTTTGTGTCCAGACTTCCAGCTTTAATTCTACGCAGAGCCGCAGAACCTCGACTGGTGAGGCTGAAGAGGATTAATGCAGAGCTGGGAGTGCAGGTCTGTGGGGGAAACCTTTACGGCATCTTTGTGGACACTTTGGATGACGACAGCCCTGCTAAGATTCCTGATGGCCTACTGCCTGGAGACCTGATATTGGAGGTATTTGCAGTGTTTAACTAGCGCAGGAGTTTAAATGCTTGGGCTTTACTGTCCAGGGAAAAGAGGGGAGGAAGATAAAACCGGACAGCGTGGAGTTAGTTAAACCGAAAATCCGTGCAAAAAAGGAAAATTCATATTACGCTTTTGTGACTTAAAAAAAGTGACCTGTCTCTACCTTCTAAAGTCAAACTCCTGTCTTGTCCTCAGCTGTCTCTTGGATGCATTGTTTGACTGAGAATGAGGAGTCATTCTTTGTTGACAGAAGAGCGCAATGACGTCTTGTCAATTAAATAATTGTTTTCATACAGTACAATGGCGTCAGCATGAAGAATAAAAGTAAAGAAGATGCTTACCTGGAAATGTTGAAACCAGCTGAAACGATCACATTCAAGGTCCAAAACTGCGTGGACAGCCTTGCTGACATCAAAGAGTCTCCTGGAGATGGATTTTTTATAAGGTACGCTGAATTTTTAATAAAAGTACTGAAAGCAGAGACAAAGCAAGTCGCCACAGCAACTAATGTATTAATGAATTCATCTGAAGCAAGAAAAATAAGACTGGTAAGCTAAATTAAAGCAAAAAAACTAAACTTATCAGTGTTAGACGGTGATGTTTTGGACCGTTTTGACAGGCCAGGGGATTTAAAGGGCGTTCATCCTAACTGTATGACCCTTCATCATTTGCCAGAGCACTTTATGAGCGGGTGGCAGATGCAGAGCAGGAACTGACTTTCAAGAAAGATGACATCCTGTATGTTGAAGACACACTACCAAATGGCAATTTTGGCTTCTGGATGGCCTGGCAGCTTGACGAGAATGCACAGAAACTGGAGAAGGGGCATATCCCAAGTAAATACATGTAAGTCCAGCTTAGAAATTGCTCCAAAATAACGAAAGCATTAGTTATTACTGGTTCCCATGGTAATTACATATTCTATGCAGTGTTCTTCCCAAGTCAGAATGAACATTTATACATTCAACAAACTCATGTGATGGCATTTGAATTCATTCAAGCTTATTGATTAACTCCCATTAGGATGGACCAGGAGTTCTACAGAAGACACAGTGACATGAAAGATGATAACAGTACTAGCAAGACTCTGTCCGCTGCCGCTCGGAGGTCGTTCTTTCGTCGGAGGCTGAAGCACAAACGTAGTGGATCAAAAGACGGGAAGGACCTGATGGCTCTGGACGCCATAAGCACAGACTCGCTACCCATCACAGAGGGTGAGAAATCTTCCGAGGAAGCTTTATCACAAGTCCACAACTGGCCCTGAAAATTCTCAACACATCACTGTAGTCCCTGGCATCATTTGTCAAGAGTTTGGGTGGTGTTTATGGTCTGGTGAGTCATCTCTGCATCCCCAGGCTCGATTTTTAAACATGTAGTTTATCACTGGAGCTAGTTTATCAGTCCTCCCACAGCTCTATCTGGAGACTTTACATAGCATTTCACATATCCAGTAGCACCACCCTAGTCTCAGCTAAGAACACAAACATCAGATTATCCATTATCAAAGATGTCGGGATTCTTACTTTTGATATAAAAAGCCTTGTAGCTCCACAGAACCATAGTTCTGTTGATAACGGAAGTTGTCAGCCTCAGCTGCATGTCTGTGGCGTCTTTCACAATTTCCAGATGTTTTAATTTGAGTATTTCCTGCTCAGACGGTGTCAGCTTGATGTACCAGCGGGTTCAGAAGGTGGATTGCCTATCCCCCAGACCAGTTCTGATCTTGGGTCCTTTAGTAGAGGCTATCAAGGACATGCTGGTGAAGGAGTCTCCAGCTAAGTTCTGTCGCTGTCTCCCAGGTGACTTTATTTCTCCACGTGATTTCACTTGAAGCCATCTGTGCAACAGAGTTTTTCCATCGAGACCTCCTGAATGTCAGCATGATGCCGTAGCAAATATGGACGTGATTTTAAAACGTGTCTTTCTTTCGCCTAGAAATCATGAAGGCCTCTCAGCAGGCGATAGAGAGAGGAGTTAAGGATTGTGTGTTCATTGACTTCAAACGGAGGAGTGGCCATTTTGATGTGACAACTGTTGCGTCAATAAAAGAGATTACAGAGAAGGTAAACTGACGTTACGTTTTCCTCCCATCGTCATCTCTCGGGCGTCCGTTTGACCAGAATGTTGATAGCAGATAGATTTTGTTGCATTTGCAACCGATACTCTTAGTGGGGCTGCAAATCGTATGTGTATTAAAGGGGAAAGAAAAAGGTGACACCTTTTGACCTGGAGGCTCATCGAATCTAAAATTTAGCTTTCAACGTTACTTTGGTTTGCACGTAAAATGTCTCCAGTACGAGAACAAATGTGAGTTGTGTGCTTTGAGCCGTTCTCCATTTCTCATGCAGTGTGTTGCTGTCATTGGTTTGTCTCACAGGAACGTCACAGTTTACTGGACATTGCTCCTCATGCCATCGAACGTCTGCACAGCGTCCACATCTACCCAATCGTCATATTCATTCGCTACAAAAATGCCAAGCAGATAAAGTGAGTAATTCCATCCCTCTAAAAATGTTGGTTTCATTATTTTATTTCATCCAAGTTATTTTTAGCACAAGCACATGTCAAGCGTTTGTCAGCCTTGCTTTGTTTACGCATAAACATTTCAGGGTTTAATCCGTGTTAAACTCGTTCGTGACATAAGAGTCAGGGGAGGACTATAATCCCACTGTACTGTCATGTGTCCGTAGTTTAACGTGCAGCTGAGGTTTGGCCTAAACTCAATACCCCCCCCCCCCACACACACACACACAAAAACAAAGAGTCACAACCACTAGAGGTCTCATTTCCCACATCTGCGCTTAAACCTGATATATGTGTGTTTAAACACAAGTCAAAGTCATTTCTTTGAATAAGGAGACTCGTATCTCAACCGAGGTTTGAACATTCAACAGTTGCAGCAACAGTTTCTGGCTCGCTGTTTGAGTCCTGGGAAGTGAATTGGTCATTGAACAGTTTTTGGCAGGGGCAGATTTTAGGACCCAAGTGCAGCGCAACATCAGGTTGTGTTTAGAAAAGTCTTTGACTGAATTATCCACAGGAAGATAAATCAGCTGGAAGCAGGCAACAGTCCTCGGAAGGCTGAGAAACCAACAGGAAACCCTGCGGACCGGCAGGCTAGTGAGTTTTTATGGAACAGGCACACTATTCCTGTGAGTGTTCGATGAAGGCGACAACTCCGTGGAAGGGCCAGCTGGAATCGTGGTTGCTGCAGAAGCAGTAGTAGAACCTGGCAGACAGTCAGCAGGGCAAACAAAGTCCAGTGGAAGCAGGCAGAAGGATAGTCGTGTACAGGCAGAGACAAGAAGACGTGATCAGGGGCAGTCCAGAGTCGAAACCAAGACGTTAATCTGAGAATGAGCGCTGGAAAGTAGTGCATGCTGCAAAGACAATCTGACACCAAGCGAGGACACAGTGCAGCTTCAATGCTGGCTGGCTGATGAGCAGTGAGGCGCTGCAGCTGGGACCAAGCAGGTGTGGGACATGAGGCAGATGAGACGGCGTGGCAGGGAGGTGAGTGAACTCACTCGCCACGGCATGAGACGACAGACAGAGTGTGACACCACGGACATTCAGGGCTTTAAACTTCCCTGTGCTACGGATCTGTGCTCAGGAAACCTGCTGTTAAATTTGTCTTCTCTATTTTAACATGCTTAAGTGACTTTTTGTGTTTTGTGTACAAATAAATAAACGTAGCTTGTGGGGCATTGATGTACTTTGTAGTACGAGCCATCCACAGCAGTAATTCTCAAAGTCTCTTTCCAGGTTTTTTCAAGTCAGTCAGTTACGCAGCACCGGCTCCAATACAGCTCTGGGCTTTATGATTTGACTGGGATCCATATGATATGGTGTCGGTTTTGAACCATTTTGTCATGTGTTGCTTTTGAGACTAATATTATTGCAATAATTATATTACAGAGTTCTCTGCCTCTTGTCCTTTTGGTTAACGTGCAATATAATGCGACAGAGTTTAGTGGCTCATTGAGGCTGTTAGGAGGATCGTCCATGACCTTGCCAGCGTGAGTTACTTAAAGTCTCTGTGCATGTCACCGATTATGACTCAAACACAATCCAGACCAAGTTCTTGATTAGATGGTTGGGATGAAATCATCCTGTCACGTCCCTTTTCAAAAGCGTTAACGACAACAGGATCTCCTTTTATTTATTACAGTGAATAAAAAAATATTTGCAGTAGATGGGACCCTGCTTTTGTATGTAAAACAGCTGGAGCTCGGTTAACCAAACGCAGTTGTGCCCCTTTAAGTTCAAATCTTTCAACCTTATATGCTGAGCCGTCTTAAAAAACCTCTAAGTAGCAGTAAAATGATTTGACCATAGTTCATAACGATCATGAAATGTTTGAGGGAATGTCCTCTTCTATTCTTCGTCTCAAGGCACACGCTTGTGAATCTGACAGCTTCAGTATATCAGCTTCATATTTGTTTTGCATCTTCGACTAAACCTAAACCATCAACCTGGTTTGATCAGCATCACAGCCACAGCCTGCCCTCCTCCACCTCCTGCTGGAGATCTGACCAGCTGATGGGGAAATTTCAAAGATGCTTCTGCTTTTTCATTTGTAATCGCATGGAAAGATTAAATCCGATGACCCCTAAGCATAGTAGTTTTATGAACAAGTGCATAAAACACACACACACACACATGCACAACAGAGGACACACTCGGGTTTGGCAGAACAGGCTTTCTCAGCCACACACGCACTCACCCACAGATCTACGAAGCAGTGCAGCAGGCAAACATGGCCGAGATTGATTCCTGCTAAGCCTTCACTTTCATCAGCTGAGTGCCAGCTGTCCTGGGAGGGGCTCCTGGAGCCTGTGGCTCTGCTTTGTGGCGTGGGTGGCTAAAACACTCACAGCAGCTTGCCCACACCTGCTGCAGTTTCCATGTACGCAGAAGCACACCTCCCACCGCCGGCCTGCTGGAACAGCTGACAGACGCTCAAGGTTTTTCAAGGCTCTTTGTCCTCCGGGAGCCATCAGCAGAATATGATGACGGCATACTGAGTGTGAAGGAAAGGAGGAGGGATTCTGGATTAGATCACAGGGTCCCTGCAGACCGGAAGTCACATGACCTCTTCCCAAGATTGTGTGTAAATAAGGAGTGAAATAGTGGGCTGGAAGCATTTAAACTGAGAAGATTCACGGAAAATATAATATATATATATTTAAACTTATATTCTTACTGGACTTTTCAGAAGACGCCTGCACAAAGATTACGAGCACCGTGCTCAGCTTTAAAACAAAAAAGCAGTAGGAAATCTTAACTTTAATACTAACATAACCACCCAATGCCGTCTAAGAAATGCTCTCGTGATTGTGCAAAATGCATTTGTGTGGATTTATTTTCTTGATTTTCTCCTTTAAGATAAAAACGGTGGTTTTTCTGAGTCTTTGCGAAGTTGCTGACAGCTGCGGACGTTCTCTCCTCAGGGAGCAGAAGGACCCTCTGTACCTGCGGGATAAAATCTCACAGAAACATTCCAAGGAGCAGTTTGAGGCGGCGCAGAAGACCGAGCAGGACTACAGCCGCTTCTTCACAGGTTGGCGAATTTAAGTTAATTCAGTTTTGATGTACCTACAGTAGTTGTGATTTAGTGTGCACACTACAACGTTTACAAGTTCACGTCTTCTTAACCATTCCTACAAGTCGGTTCATAAAAACGAATCACGCCTATCATTACAACTCTGGATCTGTGCACTTTTTCCGAAGAACAAGTCGTGTTAAATTGAATAAACCTATTGAAGGACACGCTTTTCAGTAACGTCACTAGTGCTCACTATTGACTAAGCACTGGTATCATTGAGACACAGTTCAGCTGTCAATGTGTAAAAATGTTTAAGTTTAAGTGTAAATTAAAATGAGCGACTTCATGCTGGATTTGGTTAAAGACCTTGTAAATTATGTCAAACGATGCATTTAAGTTTAAAACAGTCAAATGTGATTCATTGTTATTTTACTATGTTAAAATAAATACATCTTTCATTCGTTGTTTAGACTAAACTTGTTTTTAAGGCTGAATTTAAATTTTTGCTGCTACAGAGATGAGAAAATATTCAAATGAATACCATATATATTTATAAAAAATACTGAGATCTACTCAATAAATCACTTTTCTGCCTAAAAATATCAAGTCATATACAGTCATTTTAAACCCACTTCTTGAATTAAAAAAAAAAAAAAATCATCGTGCGGTTCCTAAAGTGTCAGGCGGGTGGGTAATGTGACGTTTTTGGAGCGCAGTACATCAGTGAGAGTTAAAGGTTTATTTGGAGCGGCTGCCAGAGGGCCGACTATCCAGCTGATTAATGACCCCGGTATATTTAGAGCAGCGCCCCGTCATAAACATACTACCCCTGATTCTTTGAAACAGGAACAGGTGGAGGAGCACGTGCCGACCTCTGCACATGTCCTGCCGGGACGAAAACTGGAGGTTTTTGAGTTCTTGAATGGAGGTGAACAAATACCTGTCGGCTCCAAATGAAGCTGACTGGAAAGTAAATCTTTTATTTAATTGGAATCAGGATAACTCAATGATGAGTTACTGATAACTAATTAAAACGTTTGATCATTTTTTTTTTGTAAAGCTTGTAGGCTCGGACAACTTTGAATGTCACTTTTAGGGTTTTTGATACGACAGATACTAATTTCTTACCATCGATGTCTGACGTTATTTATTACAGTGTTTATGATATTTAGACTGGATTATTCATGACAGCGAGTAAAACTTTTTTCAAAAAGGCCCCTTATATATTCTTAGATTTGTCCGTTCTCTGACATTTAATGAAAATGTCACCTTTTATCTAGAGGAAGAAGCCGCGTCAGACAAACTTGTATGTTTAACGGCGCCCATGTTAACCCCGCCCCTCTCACTGTGTTGCAGGCGTCGTTCAAGGAGGCAGCGTCTCCTACATTTGCACTCAGATCGTGACCGTTGTGGAGCAGGAGCAGAATAAAGTCCTGTGGATTCCAGATGGAGCTCCATAGAAACTTCACCTCTTACTACATGTCACTCCAAAACATTACTTAGTTGTCTTTCTTCTTCTTCTTCTTTTAACAAAAATACATCGATATGCTGCACACAGCTGATGGCACACTTAATATCAGCACTGATAATGATCATGCAATATTCCCACTACATTAGTGATGTACTGTATATGGATAGATTTGTTTACACTAGTATTTGATACTTGAATGTTTTAATCTCCCTCATAGCACTCAAATAATCCCTCCTTTGCTCATAAATATTGGACCGCGACAGGTTTTCACGGGGCAAACAGACTTTTCTCCTTCCTTCTCTGTATTTATATGCATTTCCTTGCCATTTAATCGATCCAGTCACATTTAAAATCTTCCTTGTGGACCTTACGTTATATGACTGTAGTTGTCTAGATAACGGGGTATTTTCCAATTAATGTCCTTATTTATAGAGAAGCAGCTAGTTTCTTTCATACAACGCAGTCTTATTTTTGTCTCATCTGAAGCACATTTTTCATTTCACTTCTCAAACATTGTGCCAAGCTAAGTTTATTTGTTCTTTGTTTTCTGTTATGTTTTTTTTTTTTTTTTTTTTTGGATATATTAATGTTTCATTATAAATAGTGCAGCAAATTTGCTAGTGTCACCAATTTTCCCTGCTCATGTTTTCTACTGGTACTGCCAACACATTTCCTTATTGTGAACAGTTCTTTAAGAAGGGACATTTTATTTGTAATTCATGGTTGGTGGTTAAAGACACTCACCTGTTGAAACACGGGGACCCAATCCACCTTTAAAACTAATAAAACACTTCACATCAGGTATCCACTAAATGAAGGTTAATTTTTCTCTTAAATATTAAAACGAAGTTCAGCCGAAGGGTTACAGTGTGTCTGTGTTTTTTGTTAAAATTAAGTTTATTTAATTTTTTTTGTTTTTGTTTTTAACTTGGACTTAAGCAGTCAACGCGCTGTTTGTCCACGAGAGGGAGCAATTCACTGTTGTAGGTGGATATACAAGAAATGTGGCCCTCATAACGGTTCATCCTACAAGACTGGCGTTTTGACGCATTAAAACGGGCTTATTTTAGTGTGTATACGCTAAAGTTGTGACTTTATTAATAGTATTAAAAATGCTGAAACATGGTGAAGAGGCTGCTGTGACGTTTTGGCCTTCACACTTGTGGAGGATCTTTTTCCTGACAATGCAGACATGGAAAACGTTTGGAAAACGCTCAGATCCCCTGGGAGATCTTTAAAACCTGTCTCGGTTTTTTTTGCTACCGGTAAATTCAATAATTTGGAAGAAAAAGAAGTGGCCCATAATATCTTATTATAAGGAGTGAAAATAGTTGAAAGCAGCTGGACATAACGTTACAGAAAGGCTGAAATGTAAGAAAATATAGGGGCTTAAACCAAACTTTGAGAATAGGGAGACTGTAACCGCAAAGTTATAAAACATTGATGAAGCTGCCCCTATAAATAACCAGAAGCATTTGCGTCTCCCGTTGATGGCTCCTCCCCCGCTACCTGTAAATCAGCGTTGCCATCTTCCAACATATGGATGTGACAGACGACCACTGGAGCCGGAGGGCGAGAAAAACCGACAAAAAGCAGGTTCTTTTATCTCAAAACAAGATTTGCGTAGGGGGGTATTAAAAATCAGCGAGTTTTCTGGGCGGAGGAGCGCATTCAACAGTGCGCGGCTCGGCGCGGCGCGGCGCGGCGCGGAGAAGCGAACCAGCTGAAAGCCGCGCTGTGAAACAAGGTGGAGGGGTGGGGGACTCCGCCGACTGGCGAGGACATCGCTAAAGACACCCAGCTGCGTTTCAATCCGCCGGGACAGCAAGAAATAGAGGTCGTTTGTCGTGAGCTTGTGCAATATGTGATTTTTTTTTTACGCACGGGTCAAACGGATGATGCGCGGTTCCAGCCGCTAACGCGCATCGTGAGGCGCACGCCCGATACCCGGATTTCAAAGTAAGTTTTGAATTTTTTTCCCCCCCGTGTGCCTATTCTCCACCCAACTGAAGCGCACTCGCCTCCGAAGTTGAAGCCATATGAGGTGTCGGAGGAGCAAAAGGTGGATGGTTAGACATGCGTGAGCCGTCGGGGCATCAGGGGGCGCTGGCTGGAGCTCCCCAAAGCGCCTGAATCCCACTTGAGTCGGTTGTTTGCTTGAGGGCTGGCAGGTGACCAGAAGTCGATAATGCCGAAGAACAGGGAGAAATTCAACCCGGACCCGTCAATCCACATATCCAAGATGAACGTGATCATCCCGTTTTCACCCGATGTGCCCTGTGACAGCAATGGCCAGAGGATGTGGTGGGCTTTCCTCGCCTCCTCCATGGTCACTTTCTTTGGGGGTCTGTTCATCATACTGCTGTGGAGAACTCTCAAATATCTCTGGACGGTGTGCTGCCACTGTAACGCCAAGAAGAAGGTAAGAAATTCATCACAGACTTTCCCCCCCCCCCCCCCCCCCCCCCCCCCCCCACCCCCCAGTATGAAAGCCAGTGCGTGACAACAGCGTGTCCAGCCAGTTTGATTTAGGAAATGGGCTTGTAATTAAATCACTGTTGAGACCCCATCGACAGAGAACAGAAAGCATGACTGGGAACAATGAACCCATTTCCCCCTCAATGTTACACGCAGTAACTGTGAAACGTCTCCTGATTTTGCTCTTGAACTAAACAGAGACCAGGGAAGGAGAGAGTGTTATGACACTTGCTGCTTCCACCGGGTTGCGTAATGCTTTTCTACCAGAAGAATATGCACTTAAACGTGTTATTCACTAAAAAAACAAAAAAAAAAAAAAAACAAAACAAAGCAGAAGCATCAATCAGCTTTTATGGCAAATCTGTAAAAAGCCACGTAGATAATCTCAGAGACGCTTCTGCCTCTGGACCAATGAGGTGGAGGTGAGTGAGAGTTCATTTGTGTCCCTCAACTCAAAAACTCAAAAAGTTAAATAGGTCTGGGAAACTGTCTGGGAATGTTTGGAGGTGCTTCAACCTTGTCGTAGGAAGGTGGTCTTTGTGTTTGTATTATTCAGAGAATATGCTTGACGTGCCTCATATAAAAATCAATTCAGCTGCTCTTTATTAAAGTGAAAGCCCTCCTAACCCCCCAAGTTAAACTTCAGGGCTTAAAAGGTGTGAACCTTCATAGATAAAATGTCACTTTGATATAATATACTTAAAAATGGGCATTCTTAGTATCCCTTTTTTTACTGGGGGTCTGTGCAAAATGAACTCTAATGCCACACTTTATTCCTAGGAAATGTATTACAGATACCTGAAACTGCATGGAAACAGCATTAAACTGCTAAACAAAGAAAAGGAAGAAAAGTCCATTTTTAATTATGTTTTAGAGTGTCTTAGTTTGTCATCCTCTGGAAAATGATTCAAAATGGCCACTTATCCAACATGCTGCCTTGTGCACTAATTCGGCTCCCAGTGAAACTCTTGATCAGATTTTAAATCTCAGCACTCGAAACAAAAATGTCTGACTAAGTTTTCCGTGGTTGGTTTAAACCAGACCTACTAGATGTTTTTGGACAGGTAGGGAGGTAGATGGGGATTACGCCTTTTGTCCAAAGACAAATACGGACATGAAATGAGGCATTTTGTACATTTATTTCTGTTTTCTGCTTGCAGAGGGCTGCTGGCCTTTGCAGAGATGCCTGTACCGTCACTCGACTGTGAAGCTGCTTATAATTAAGAACATAGCTAATAATTACTTGCATCCGTTGTCGATTTGGTATAATGCAGCATATTTTTAATCAAAGTCTGAAAAATATACAAAAAAATGCTTTGCAATGATTGCCTGGTCCAAAAATAACTCAAATTTGTCAGAAAAAAACAGCAGTGGCAAACATAACTTTGGGAAATAAAAGATAAGTTCATTCTCTGTCCATCTCGAAAATATCACTTCCCATAACAATATTTAGTTATATTCTTTTTCCTGCTCTTATAAAAGGATCAAAAATGTTTGTGTGAAAATAAATCAGGACACGGTTGTTCATTTCCACAGCGTTCCTGCGTGAATGCAAACGAGCAGTCCAGATCCGTGTGTCTGCTCGGGTTTTGCCAAGTGGAGCAGGCGAGCTCCTCCAACCTGTTGTGTTACAGTACGGGAGTCAGCCGAGACGGCTCGTCCGTGCACTGCCGCCGTGCCTCTCTCGGCCTTTTGCTCTGCTGGCGTGCATTTTCGTGCCGCCGTCCCCGCCGTCTTCTCGCCCTCTTTCCGCTCGTCCAAGAATCATCCTCCCTCCGAAGACTCAGAAATGCAGTGTCAGGTGCATACAGTGTGTGCCATATGAATCAGTGTTTTTGTTGCTAAGCAACTAGCAAGCAAAGGATTTCATTATGAGAGTAAATCTCTCTGTGTTATGCAGTTGTCGTAGCTGTGAGATTTGGCAGGTTGTGTCTGAGGAACACCTCCCCTGAGTCTGTGCATGTCATTAGAGGCCCAAACATGGAAGCCGTGGGTGCATTGTTCGAAGATGGGAGTTGATAATCTGCTTCCTCCTTCTTTAGTTTTCAGTCTGTTTTTTCCCCGTCGTCTCCGTTTGCTGCCCGCTGCGTCCACTTCTGTCCTGGTGGCGCCCGTGTCCCTCCATCTCTGTAGTCCCTCCATCTCTGTAGGTGCGTTTACTCAGTCCAACGGGAATCGATAAAACTCGTTATTTGCAGGGTTCTGACGAACGACCGCTGCTATTGAACTTGGACGAAGATGGAAGTTGCCTTTAGTTTAAATGGCACTGTTCTCGCGGTAGAACCGGGAGGAGCTGCTGCAGGTTCTCCCGGTTCATGTTTCACACTCGGCGCGAAAGCTTCATTAAGGAACGTGTGTCCAGTCGTGCTCAGGAGAACTGCTGGAGGTTGAGAGGCCCACAACAGAGGCCTGATGTTCAAAAGGAAATGTGTCAAGGAGGCCCTTCAAGACCCAGGGCTTTCTTACAGCTTAGGACCTGCAAATACAGATATTTACACTTTCCTCAAGATTCTTGAAACACTGACTGCCTCAACATCTGTCTGAGCACCATTACATGTTTTAGAGGTTTTAAGGTCAGTTAATGGAGGGACTGCTTTGACATTTCTTATATACGTTTTCTTGTCTTTGATAACCAACATCAGATAGATTGTTTTGATTCAACTAGTGTCTGTTTCAATACATTTAAATCTGCAAATGTGCTTGACGCTCCAACGCACCAGCATGAGCAAGAACCTGGAGGAAACGTCCCAGTGCGGGAATTCTGAGCAGCTCAGCGCGTCATTCAATCGTTGTAAAGCGTGGAAATGTTCCCTGTAATTTTGATTTAATTGGCTGTGTAATTACTTGTGCAACTTTTGGCTATTTATTTTGCACGAAATGAGCAACGTGCTGCTTCTTGGCTGTCATTGCTCCTTCTGGGAACCAGCGGCTCTCCGATTAACACAAATGTTTAACATCTCTTTTGATTTTGGCCAAAATTAAAAAAGAAAAGAAAAAAAAAAGATTGCACTTTGTCGCAGAAACGTGTGTCAGTGACACAATGACTGGAAAAATATGGGTCTTACAGCCATAACTGATACAGATTAACATAGTTAGAAAAGTCAGATATTTCAGGAAGTTTTTCATCCACCGAGACGGTCTTGGTTTATTATTAATCCAATTTATATTAATATGACTTTGAATAATTCATTCTGGGAGAAATTGTGTCAGGAGCCACATGTTGTATTCAAGTTTAATGTGCCCGCTCTTTGAGAAATGGTCACGGTGGATCCTGAGAATAGGCTCACGGTGCTGATCAATGACCTCGGGTGTCAGGAGGACTTGATTTAGGGGAGATTGTTAGACCTAAATTTGGAGGCGCAGACTACTGATCAAAGTGACTCAAAGGAAACGTGCTGTCTGAGCGCCTGACCAAAAAAACGACTACGTGTTCTTTTCTGGGGGCTGCTGTCGTTAAAAATGTATTTCACACAATTTAATTTCAATTAAAAAACGCCGGTAAATGGTTATCTTAACCTTGGTGATGGGACGTTAGCTCAGTAAAACTGAAGATGCATCACCAGGTGCACACTTAAAGGTTATAACTTTAAAAATGTCAAAAACACGGAGCTTCAGCGTCACTCTGAAGGCATCTTCCTGTGTGTGACCTTAAGATGAAATCAGCCCCAACATCCCTTCAAAGAGTAATTGGACAGTATCATGAGTCACAAATCATTAATCTTTGAACTCTGCTTTTAGTGGCAATAATAGTATTATAGCCCATCATGTGTTTTTAGCTTCTTTTTTTTTTTTTTTTTTTTAACTTGGTCATTAAATCGCTGAGGGATAGCAGTGTGTTGCCAATTAAGCCTGCTTAACGGTTATCGCATCCCGAGCACAGCCTGTGCCACTTAGTTCATTAAAAGAGGTAAAGTGCAGTGTTGTATAAATACACGGGGTCAAGTTTTTCATCGCGTTTTTAGTCATAAATAAATAAATAATAATGCTCAGGGTGAAATAAGGCTCTGTCCCAAACTGGTTTGGAGGGAAAACAAGTAAACCTCCGCAAAGCTTTGCCCCCTGAATATATGTGTTGGACACAAAGGCTTTCTGTGACACACGCAAAGTACAGTTGGTGTACAACTGCTTTTAAAATGAAAAAAAAAAAATCTAAAATGTTCAGAGACCCCATCAACACCAAAACTGTCTTTAACTTTGTGGTTCTTGTACTTTTTACTACTAAATAATAATAATAAAAAAAAAAAAAAAATCAGAACCGCAGCATTACAGGTGTTACTGTAGGCCTTTTCATAAGTGTTTATTTATGCTCCAGAAAAACTGCACCCAGTCAACAGACTATCAGTGTACAAAATCAGTGAAAAATCCTGTTATATAATCATTCCAGCACAAATCAGAAATTTCCTAAATGGTATGTACTGTGAATTGAACTGGGGCGAATTTGTAGGCTTATATTTAATTTCCGAAGAGAAAAAGTTCAGCTCAACTTATTATATTTTGCTTTTTTTTGTATAATTTTCCTTTTATTATTATTTCATGATATGGTGAAATTGGTTCCAGTAGTCTATCAGTAGATTGGCATCCGTTTAAAGTAAGTAGTGTCAAGGGGACAAATGTACCTTTAACTACTTTTTATTTTATTGGTCAGGCTGCTGCTAATGCATCTACACGCTCTCTTTTCCTTTCTATAATTCATTGGATCATTTAAGAGTTCTCCAGATCACCATCACCAGTTAACCGTGTATGCTATTTTTTCCATTATAAATACAGAAGACTCTTGACTGGCAAATCCCGTTTGTCTCATCCTCTCACCCTGATCTCCACATGGGAATTCAGAATAGAAATTTGACTTCATTTCCCCGGAGGCTTTTCTTAGAAATCAGTTTGATATGATTTCAGAGTAAATTATGTAATCTCGGAGTCTCAGTATCTGGGCTCAAAGTGTAAAATAAATGTCTGTGTTTATCTATTTCTTTGCTGCAGTCTACACAAATTAACACTCAGCTCTGGAAGAGGTTTCTCAGATCTGCTTCTAAGCTGCAGCAGCACAGAATTTCCATCCCTGGCTCTTGTTTGGTGCATTAGCTTGTAAGTGAACTGGATGTGTTATTAAAGTGTTATGAGGTTATCAGCAGAGCTCTGGACGTGCAGTGCGGTCTGATCCCGGTCTACTGTGTCTGACTAATGGCTCTGAACCTGATTGCATTTATCCGTGCAGCCGCCTTTTTAGTAATACTGATGAGGATGACTGATCTGGTGGGCCTCTAGGTGGGTGGAAACTATGATTGCAAGGACACAGTATAGTTTTGATCCACTTATAAGTTAGCATTTTATTTATTTTTTTCAATTTGCAAGGAATCCGATGAAAGAATCAAACCAACAACGTGGTAATCTGTGTATCCGTACTGTCTGACACTCCTACTCTGTGACACTCAGCCTCAGTGCCATTGATTTCTCAAGGCATGAATCTTTAACAGCTCACAAATAAGACAGTTTAATTTTTTTTGAAAGCACTCAGTCAATTTCTAAAGCAGCTGGGAGCTGTCTTCAACAAACATCACTCAAACAGAAATAACATAAGTGCTGCTGTGGACTGTTTCCAGCAGTGCGTGAATACGCATTTGTGCTCCTGTCAGAATTGCTGCAGGAGAGCTTGTTTTAATCATACTGAGAAAAAAAAAAAACAAAACATGTCACCTAACCACGCTTCACCTGAGTGGATCATCTCTGTGTTTAGGCCGAGCTCAGAGCCAGGAAATTGTATCAGACTCATTAGTGGGGAGAACCGCTTGGTTTCTGATTACAGTTCTTTAACTAATATCCATCTGCTGCATTTGTATTCATCTATCAGACTGTTTGATTCAGCGATACCGTGCCCCTTCCAACTTTAGAGAGATTTATGGTGGAGTGGAAGCACAACAGATGCTGCATGCCGGGAGTTCTTTGAAGCTAGTTGTCCTGTCACAGGGACGCGCCGCGGTCCGTTCTGGATCGGGAGAACGTAGCATGCTGAGATCTTGGACATAAACACCACAACAAAAAAAGAGAGTGGCATTGACGTACAGATGCCACACATGTTAATAGTAACCACGTGAACGGTCCACACATGATGAGTTATGGCGGGGTGGGGGGGTTCAGAGCTGTCGGCCTCGTGGCTGTGAGGGGTTTTATCGCTGCTAACCTCTGCATCCCGTCTCGATTTCCTGCTCTGTGAATCATGCCAGTCCCACCGGCCTGATAGAAACAGGGAGAAAGACACACAGGCAGGCAGGCAGGCAGGCAGGCAGGCAGGCAGGCAGGCAGGCAGGCAGGCAGGCAGGCAGGCAGGCAGGCAGGCAGGCAGGCAGGCAGGCAGGCAGGCAGGCAGGCAGGCAGGCAGGCAGGCAGGCAGCCCACTCAGTAAAGCAGAAACCCCAGGAGCTCTGTGGCTACCATGGATACACTCCTGGAGTCTCTTCGCTGCTCTCTCGTTGCATGTTTACTGGTTACATGTGTGCAAGCATGTGTGTAGGCCTTGAGCCTCGTTCACAATGAGGCATTTATATTTTTGATCTGGTGATTTTAGGTTTGTGTTGATTTGAACATCTGTCGGAAAACATAGATTTACATAAAAGTAAAAGTGTTCCAAGTTTCATTTCTTGACCTTTCTTTTAATATATATATATATTTCTTTTCTATTAAATCGTTCTTTTTTACTGTCCCCCACCATCTTGATGCAGCAGGTAGCTGTTTTTATTTCTAGATGACCTCATAAAAAGGCTGGCTGGAGTACTATTTTTTTTCTGTGCAAAAACGCAAACACACAGTTGGTGTGCAGCTGGCAAACATGCAGTGGAGCGTTTCACTGCAGACAGGTCAGGTGTTGTTGGAGACTGAAATAGAACTCAAAAGGAGGGTAAATATTAGGCTTGTCTGAACCACATTGTTGGAGTGTCACCAAGTAGGCATAAAACGTGCAGAAAAATCCCCCGCTGTTGTTTTAATTTAGTTATTAATCTGAGATGCCACCTTCATGATTGATGTTGGCACCTTGAAGAACTGTCTCTGCTATCCTGCAAAGGTTTCACCCTCCAAAAAGGTCAGGGGTGCTTCTGTTTGTTGGCTCCACTGGTTTGAGGAGGCACCGCTCACTAATACTGTGATTTCATTGGATACAGAAAGTGTTTGCCATGTTAAATGTGGGATGACCTAACACTTTTTAGATGTCCAAACTACAAAGCTGCAGGACTTGTATTGTTTTAGTTTAGATTAATATTGTCATTTTTCCTGAGAACAACGGCATGGGGTGCAAAAACCATAAGTCCAACAGGCACCAAACTTGGTCCCTTGCAGAGTGTATAAGAAGAACTAGACTGGAAAAAGGCCATTATGTAGTGCAGGAGCGTAGTGTAGAGCTAGAGAATCGCTTCAAATAGAGAAGTGCAAAGGAGAGTGGGGTTAGATTCTATTAGTTCTGTTCGGGAGTTAAAAGGGAAGACTGAGACAGAAAAGGCGTGTCTTCAGGAGCTTCTTGACGAAAGAGAAGGTCACTGGTTGCGTTAACAGGTTGTTCCACCGTGGAACAGTCTGTGAGAACCGTCTGGACTAAGAGTGTGTTTTTTGTAGGGGTGGCCCTGCCAGACGACGTTCCAAAGATCTACCTGGAACGTAAGCCATGATTGAGCCCACTCAGATATCACTCTGTGTTTAAAGTGTTTAAATATGATTGGAGCTCCTGTTAGAAGCCAGAGCAGATTAATGACTATAATAAGAGAATAATAACTAACATGAGCCATTTAGATTCCTGAAAATCAGATGCACCGGTTGCTAACGTGACCATCTGAAAAGGTTTCACAACAGACGTTGAAAAACCAGCCAGTGCAGTAATTGGGCTGTACCAGAACTTGGGTGGCGTGGTTGGGTATGATTTTCTTTATGTTGTACAATTTAAATTGGCATCACAAAGTTACAGTGGCAATCTGGTTAGTGAGGGATAAGTGGTGATCAATCATAATATACAGATTTTTCACCACCGTGGAAGGTGTGATAAATCTAGAGATGTTGATTTTTGATGTCCCGGTGGACAGACCAATGGACAGGAATGACCAAGAGCTCAGATTTTGAGTTAGTTAAAGGTGCCATTCCTTCCTCTGTAAGGAGATCTCAAAGAGGCCGGAGGATACCCTTTCCAAGTTGTCGGGTCAGGAGGGAATGACAGGAAAAACTGGGTATCTGCATAGCAATGATACCAGAACCCACACGAGTAGTTACCTGGCAAAATGAAGTTTTTGTAGATGGCAACCAGAAGGGGCCCCAGGACCCAGCCTTGGGGAACCCACAGAGGCAATGAGAGAGGGACATCTGGCCTTGCTATGAGACTACAGATGGATGCCCGATAAAATATGAGAGAGAATGCTTAGACGAGATGCCCATATCAGAGAAGATCAATAATAGAATATGGTGATGAAGCACGCCATAGGCAGCGATAGGTCTCGTAGAATGAACACTGAGGACTCTTAAGGACGGTTTCAGTGGAGTGACCACCAAACTAGTAAGGGTCTAGGGCAGGGCTCTTCAGGTTCAGTCCTCAAGGGATGCCCTGCACGTTTTAAGATACTTCCCAGATCTAACACACCTGCTTAAAATAAAGAGATTAACAGATTTTGCAGACCTTTGCAACAAGTTAATGGCTAATGATTCATTTGACTCAGGTGTGTTAGAACTGGGAAGCATGCAGGACAACTGAAATTGAAGAATGCTGGTCTAGGATGAACGCTGAGACCTGTTTCAAACCGTTCGCTCAGTAACCTTAAACAGGAAGAGATGATTGAGACCAGCTGCTACTTCTAAACCTGCACAGGACTGAAAGAAGGCTTTTTGAGAGGCTTTACCTGTGCCTGTTTGAAGTTAGTAGGAAGGTTTTATAAATATAATTTTGCATAATTTCCTATATATAAATGAGAGTTATAGTACAAGGCTTATTCAGAGCTTCAATTATGGGCAGTATGTAAAATAATTAATACAAGAAATGTAGTTTTTGCTTGGCCAGACAATAGCATATCATGTGAATTTTTATTATAAAGAAACTTTTATTTATTCTGGAAATGACTAAACTGTATATGTCTAATATTGTATTGCCATGTTATCAAATTACTGCAAAGGACCCATGTGTTTTGAAGCAAAAACAAGTTTTATTTATCTTTAAATACACTGCCAGTCAAACGTTTGGACACACGTTCCCAAATTATTTTCATTTGAAGGAATATTTTGTTATTTTAGGGAGGAATTGCGTACTCATGAACAAGAACAATTCTTCAGTTATATTTGTTCTTTTGTTGCGTTTTTTGTTTTGTCCTTTGAAGTTAAAAAGAAAAAAAAATGTTTCTATTGTGGTTTTTGTGGACCATCAACACATCAGCATGAAATGCTTTTATGCATGAGCTGTACTTCAGCTGTATTGTGGCAGTCAATTCCCAACCCATCCTCATATTCCTTGAAGACAAAAAATCAAGGTGGATTGTTCATGGATAAAAATTTTAAATGAATACTAGTACTACTGCCAGTTTTGACCACAGGTTTTATTCTTTTAGGATGTCCATCGGATCACCACAGGTGATGGGATCAAACGTGCGGACAAGGATGACGCTGCCGCCAGCGAGGTGGGCTGGATGACCTCGGTCAAAGACTGGGCTGGAGTCATGATATCTGCTCAGACGCTGACGGGAAGAGTCCTGGTAAGTTCATATGTGGCTACCATCCTTTAAGAGTATATGTCCCAGATTGTTGGAAAGTTAGATGAAGCTTAGTAGCTGATCGCTGTTGCTGAAGAGTGTGTGTGTGTATGTATGTATATATGTATATATGTATAGGTGTAACTAATAATAATAATGCAATACATAATAATACCAGTCAGACACTGCACAAATGAGGCATGCCTGACGGGTCTTTAAATTATCCTCTTTTTTTTTTTGGTTTTCCAAGCCGTAAATACAGTCTTTCGATATATATTGGTTGCTTATCTTTGCAACAAAGCCATGGCAAAAAAAAAGCAGAGAGATTTAAAGTGTGTATTAAGGTCATAAACCCTATAAAGTCTCCAGACAGCAGAGAGACAGATGCACAGGGAGGGGCATGCAGTTTAGCTATCGCATCTGGTCAACTGAAATGGTTGCCATGGGGCCTGGCGTGTCTGACGTTGTCACGTGACTCTACATGCCTCTCTGACCACATTATGATTTTTTTGTTTTAGGAGAGATACTCATCTGGGTTTTTTTTTTTTCTTTGTAACCTGCCTGACCCTGTTAAATGACATTTAGTCAAGGACTGTCTGAATATGATGAAAGGTTTTCCTTTTTTTCTTTTTTTCTTTTATAATATTACAAGGGTGCTTGATGATCTTGGCTATAAGCTCTTGACATTGCAAGCACTAAGACTGAGGGGATGAAATGAAATGGCCTGGGTGGGAGCATCATGCCAAGGCTCGCTGCAGTGCCAGTGCTCGGGGCTTGATCCCACTTTCCCCACCCTCTTAAATGTGGTGCAGCATCTCCAGTTGGCCCAGCATGCAGAGGTTGTTAATCATGACAGCTGGGCAAGCAGTACGCTCAAATATTACACTCTGATGAGGAATATTAATTAACCACAGAATTCATGGTTATGGGACAAAAGTTTTAAAGAGCTACACACCTATTTGGAAGGATTTATTTTGACTCCTAGTCAAAAAGAAAAGTAATTAAAATTCATGCTTTCATCAAAAATGTGGTCACAGTTTGAAGATAAATAAATAACACAGATACACCGCTTGTTCATCTTCCTGCACTCAGGTCGTCCCTACAGCGTCTTCCACTCGTTCATCCTGAACACAGACGCTGGCGATGGTGACAGTGATATCCCGGTTAGAAGCACTGCGCTTCCTTGTTTTTCGCATTAAAACACCAACACTTCCCTGAGTTCATGTGTGTGTGTGTGTGTGTGTGTGTGTGTGTGTGCAGCTCAAGTGCTCTTCCTCAATGCTGGCCTGACACACAACTGTTTAGCAAGTGCTCGTCTGTAACCATGGTAACTGCAGCTTACCTAAACACAGCAGATGTGTGTTTTCTCTTTCAGCGTTTTTAGGGCACACATTAAAGCCTATTTCCAGACCATCTGAGAGGGAGTTTCACTGGAAATATGATCAAGGGATGGCTTTAATGAAACACAAATCGTGTTTGTTGTATTTGCGTGTGCTTCACTTATCTTTACCTACATTTTACTCAGAAAACAGCCTTTGCAGCCAGTTTGCCTTTTACTTCAGAATCATTTTGAACCAGTTGTTCTTTGTATGAAGCCAGTTTTTGTTTTTAATAAGCAGATGGCTACTTGAGGAATCTCATATTTTAAGTTTTGCTAATATAAGGAGAATGAACACCATGTCCTTCTCTTAGTTTTTTGTTTTTTGTTGTTGTTTTTTTTACAAAACAGATCCGTTTTCAACTTCACTCCCACCTTTTCTTCTGTGGAGTGCTCCTTATGTGAGATCCATCCTGAGCTACCATGGAAATATACATTTGCACAGAAATTACACCCAATAACTCTAGAAGCAGGTTGTTATCATATGTGAGAGCATGTAAAGCCCAGCCTGGAAGTCCACAAAGCAAACAGATGTCACACAATCTCCAAACTGATGTAAAAATACTGAAATACACTCAGATACTTACGTTTCCTCCATCTGCTGTTTGGCTCTAGATAGCTGGAACTAATGTTTGTTTTAGGCTCTATCTTGTTATATGTTGAATTTGTCCAACTTGTTAAAACACTTCATGACCCCCCCGCCCCCCTTTTGATACATCTTTATACAATGACTCATACAGGAGGTGTAAAAGCCATTATTTAAAACAACCAAGATGACTGCAGAGATTCTAATAGCGTTAAATCAACACACTTTTTTGCAAAACTGTACAACTGTGTTGGATGTGTTTTATTGACAGTAGTCTGGTCAATAGTGTTATTTCTCTGATTGCTTCTCTCATTGTCTGGTGGCTTAGTGGTTAGCACTGTTGCATCACAGCAAGAAGGTTCCTGGTTCGATTCCCGACCCGGGAGTTTGCATGGGTTCCCGTGGGATCTCTCCGGGTACTCCGGCTTCCTCCCACAGTCCAAAAACATGCATACTAGGTTGCTTGATAATACTAAATTGCCCGTAGCTGTGAATGTGAGCGTGCTTGGTTGTCTGTTTTGAATTTGGCCCTGCCACATGTCCAGGGTCCAGGGTGGACCCCTGCCTTTCACCTGCTATGCGTCGGGATAGGCTCCGACAGACCCCTGTGACCCTGAGAAGGAGTAAGAGGGTGTAGATGATGGATGGGTTCTCTCATTGGGTGTATGTTGTTCAAAGCCAATTTCCTCTGTGTCTGTGGGCACTTTCCCCCGGAAATCAAATTTGAATCCAAAGGAACCAGCGTGATTCTTTTTTTTGCGAAGAAGAAAAGAATTTGGATACCCGGCCAGACTATTTATGCATCCATTCCAACTTTTCCTGATTTGGAATTGGATCTTTATAAACCACAAGTCTTACATCTTAATATAATCAATAACATTTTCATTTTTACTTTTAAATCATTGGCACACGCACAAGTTGGACAAGCATACTAAATTTAATTGCAAAATGGCCCAAAGATATAAAAAACACCTAAAAACCAACCAACTCAGTTTTATTAAATGTTTATCCTCAGCTCACATCAGCCGCAGTGTGACAGATTTTGGTTAACTGTGATGTTACACAGAGATGAGGGATGCTGTAAACTGGGGTGAGTGTTTACTCCTGACTTTGGATGCTGAGTGACAGCCAGGTGCACGCTGCCATGTGGGAAGCCCCTACACCGTATGCTCATTTGCCTTGCTGGCTTCTTATTTCAGCAGTTTTGACAGAGCTGTTTGATTAGGAGGCAGGATGTTTCCCAATGTCCTTTTAATCTGGTGAGGTTTATCTTTGAGAGATCAGGGCTCTGCTCCTCTACAACTCAAACAGCATTCAAAAGGCAAGGCTTGTAAAATTCAGCTCAGCAGCATCCTGCATGTTAGGACACGGTTTCCCCCCAGATTGGGGACACAGAAGGATCCCATCTGTCAGTTTATCCATTATTGCATTCCCCCTCCCCCAGTCACTTTTGCATCGTAAGAGACCACCTCCCTATATTAGTATCTCCTGTCATCAATCTGCTTTCTTGCTTGGGTGAAGACAAAATCGCAATTCACGTTGAGTCCTGAACAGGTAGATGTTTGCACCTGTACCAAAGAGCCCGCAAGGTCTCCTGTAAGGTCACGTCTCTGTTTCCTGGGCAGTTGCGTTTCACTTGAGATCACAATCACAAAACATCAAGACTGAAAGTATGTGACAAAGTCTGTCTGAAATTGGTTCATTCTCCAGGAAACTGTGATTTCTCCTCAATGATGGGACCCTGCTGAGTGACATTTAGCCCACGTGTGCTTGGCTATAGAGGTCCGCAGGGGGGCTGCGATGTCACTGAGCTATTATTCTGGCCAGAGAAAAGGTTTCTATTAATGGAAGTAGAGACAGAGATGCCCTCTGGCATTACTGAGTTTGCAGTTTTCTCATTCACGCAGGTTGTAACATACAAGAACAAGAATCAGAAACGTTTGGACAGAATTGGTTTAACGGTAATTAACTAACGTGGAGTCAAACAAGTCAAGTCCGAGACGAGTTCCGCAGTTACGAGTCGTGTACCAATGAAACACGAGCTCAAAAGTACTGTGAGCTGAATCCCAGTACTTTTCAATTATCGTCTCCCTCCCAAGATTTGCTTCGTGAACAAACGAGTACATCCAAAACTGCAAATCCTATATATATAGTTGTTTACTACTTAAGGTAGTAATGACACCTTTTGAGAAAAATGCTTTATAGGCACTGGCCAGCAAAGTTCAGCCAACGCATGCATCAGCCAGTCAAGTTGCAGCTACACAGAGTCCAGCCTGTGAACTTGCACACGGAGGCTGGTCAGAAGTGAAAGTGGGTCGTTTTGAACACAAAGGAGGACAAATTGTCATCATCACTGTCTTCGACTGTGAATTTCACCTCTGGTGGCTTCATGTTTGCTGAACAGCACCTAAAAATGAGGGCTGGTAGATCGCGTATGGAAACAGATAATCCCAGGCGTGGCGACGGCATCAGCCAGTCACGTTGGACACGCCCTCCGACGTGTGTTGCTGCAACCCTGCTGCGTAAATCCAGTGATAATGCTGCTCACGCGGTATCATCAGCGTAGGATACCATGTGACATCCATTGGCATTTTGTTTGGTTTTGTTTTTAATAGCGTTTCTTAGATATGTTTGTGTTTTGTGGCATTGCGTCGCTCACTTGTTTGAGCAGGTCCCACATTTACGGAGGCCGCAGCCCTCATGCAGTTGGCCCAGGTTCGACGCTGGATGTTGGATTTTGAGAAGAGACATGTTGCTTTCTAACGCATAAGTCCAAAATAAGACTGAATTACCGCGCCACCTCTTACTTAGACGGAATATCTGCCAACAAATACTGTGGCAGTTTTCTTAAATATGTGGAAAACGGCACGAGTGCTTTCAACATGCAGCTCTTGAGTCAGGCATGCAGTCAGTTAAGACAGCAAAAAAAAAAAAAAAAGCGGGTTTTTCTGCCTATTTCGAACCTTTACGGCTAAAGGTGTTAACGTGGATGAAATTACTTTGAGTCTCAACCACCATAACCAGCTCTTAAACACAAAGCGTTAATATTTCACAGCTGTCTAAGCTTGCTACTATGGATTGGCCTACTGGATGATGGGGCGAAAGAGTCCACGTCCAGCTTTCCCTCTGTAGCCAAGCCTGGATGTTGCTTTGGAGCAGCCGCAGGGGAAAAGGAGACTGAGGAGGGCCAGAAGGTAATTTTCATCAGATGAACAAATTCAGCCACCTCCATCTCGGAGAGGCTTGTGAGTAGAGCTGCTACATGGAAAAGCTTTTTGTTTGATGAAGGGGGAAGAAATAGAAAGAGAGAAGGCAAAAATACTTTTGCTCTTCCATCAGTGGCGATTATGGTGCTGTGGCCGCAGAAATGTTTCATTCTGAAATGATGGGAGCACTTATCCTTTACATGACTCGCTGAGCTTAGTGCTGCTTTATCGTTGCATATTTCCACTGTGTGCACCTGGGTGTGAAACAGCATTAACAGTGAGTACGCTTTTCTTGACATTCCCACCTGACACTTGGCTTCACATTAGGGCTTCTTGTGTTGTTTGCAAGCGATAGTCTTTCCAATCACCCGTGGCCATGTGGCAAAAACGGGGTGCTGTTTGCCACCTGTGGACTCTGGTGCCAGCAAGATCGTGTGTGACACTGCACCCCGTACAGGGGAACGAACAGCGTGGCAGCTTCACTCGTCCCTTTGCTCGCCCCCGAGTCTGCCGCTATTTTCGGATGACAGCAGCTGTCAGGCTTGTTTTGTCAGGACCTTCCAGAAGGAAACAATACCATGTGAGCCTAAAACCGTTCGTTGTTTGTTTTTTCCCGCTGAGCTCAAAAGCAAGAACATTTATGGCATATCACTTTCTAAAAGTGAGTCTTAAAGCCCTCAGCCACTGCACTCAATTTGTCACGCACAAAACGAAACAGCGGGCCTCTGGAGGAGGCTATGTTGGAGATAATAGACTTTGTTTTGCTCTCTTGCAGAGACTCAGTTTAAATCCCCAAAACTAAACAAAGGTCTCTTCATCAGTGAAGTTTCCTCCAACATCAGCCACATCTGCCTGACTTGATAGCATTTTTATTAATTTATTTATTTGTGATTACCTGCAACAGGGAACTGGCTATTGTTGACGTTGTGGCACCGTGGAGAAAACACATTAGGACAAGGAACTCATATTTTCTACCTAGTGCAAATATAAATCATATTCTTCTGATAAACCTAGGAAATATATCCCGATTCTTCCACATTGACATTAAATCCACAGGCTGTTACAGGCAACAGAGCAAACCTGAGAAGTTTTGAAGTTGCATTGCAACCAACACATACAATTGCAATGCATTTATGTAATTTGGGTACATGTAAAAGTGTGGAAGTTAAACTTTCAGTGCCTTTTAGCTAGAAAATGAGTGAAAAAAAATCACCAAAGAGCAAAAAAAAAAAAAAAAAAAGACAAGAATTTTCTCTAACATTTTAAGCAAGAGCGCCTAATTTCATCATTTGTCATTTCTAATTTTAGATACAAAATGCAAACATGCAAGCATTTTAGCATCCCAACAGATGTGAGTTCTCAGATAACTTTAAATGGGCTGTTGACCTTCGTAAAAAGAAGTGAGAAACAGAATATTCTCGGATGATGCCAAGTAGTTTTTACACATACCGGCTGTCAGGCAGCGTGGACAGCAGAGTTGAGCTGTCGGCTGATTTTTAAACATATTTATATCCCCTCGAGAATGTGTCATAACTGCACAAAAAGTTTTAAACTGAATACTTGTAGTCTAGTGTCATTAGTGCTGAGTAGCAAATGTTGGCATGCGAAGACGCCGATCAATCATGGCACCCACGCAAATGGAAAAATGGCGTTTTGGTTTTTGAGCAGTAGTGTGTCAAAGTGTCGCTGTGTGACGTTCAGAGAACTAAAAGCTGCCTACTCTTTGGCTTCTTTGTTTCTGAATAAAAGCTGCTGTCACCTTATTTAAGCCAATTTAGTGGCCAGTGTTTACAGGAAGCAAAGGGTGAAGTGAAAATAGGTTGAAATGAACCTGTTTGGGTTTAGTAGTCTGTTTTGCAAAACTTAATTGTACAAAAAAGAACAATGAATCTAGAGAAAAAGCCATGCAAACATTTTGCATGCTGTGTTTGATAGATTCTTTTAGGCAGACTTTTCAGATTTTTCTTGTTTTAGTTTGGGCGTGAAATGTCTTGAGTTTGTCTACAGCGTTTGCCCTGTGCCACCCTACGCGGTGCACAGACAACTCTGAGTGACCCCTTGAATTAGTTGTAGTCGTCTTGATCTATGACCACCTCTGCCTGCAGCGTCTACAGATTGAGTTGCTTGATTTTCACATTTTTTTAAATTTTTCTTATTGCACGAGGGGCCAAATTCTTGCAACACAAACACTTAGTTTTGGACACCATAGAGGATCAGGTGTGATAATTAACATCCCTCAGGCCAAGAGGTGGATGCATTTCTAATCTGGAACTCCTCTACGTTTGGCAGCCACATTTCTGGCACAAACAGTCGCCGTATAATTACTTTGGTGGCATGGCATCATATTTAAAACTGTGGAGAGGCCAATATTATTCTCCATCCCCCCTAAAATCAATTTTTGTGAGCAGTCTCACTTAGCTGTTGTGATTTTGGCTTTTCAATTCCATTAAGAGGGATTTGCTGCACAATGACCTGCCAAACTCTGTTGGAATAAAGCTCAGAGACTCTTCAAAACTCACAGGCCCTCTCGGTGGAAATGTAATTACTGATTGAAACTTAACATAAAGCAGGCTTTACTTTGGAAAGTTTAGCATGATAAAGTAATGCAGCCACTTAGAGGAAACTAATATTAGAAAGCTAATAGATGGTTTGAGAAAATGAGTTTTGCTTAAAAGTTCACTTCAAATTCAGCTCTGGCTCTTTCCGTAAAATTGTACATCTTTAGCTTTGACAGCAGCAAGCATTTCACTTCGACATAATTCTGATTAGGTCGCAGATTTCCCCCCAGATATAAATCTGTTTCTTGCACTGATGATAGGACAGTTGGACCACTTCATAAAGGCTTCTTCTCCAATATTCTCATCTGAGGTGGCCAGTCCAAATGTGAACACGGTGTCTCATATCCTCTATTTCGCAATCGGATCCTGCTGAAAGCTGGCATGGCCATCATGGAATAGACCCCTTTCTTGTTCGTAAACAGTGTGATGTATTTTAGTGGGCAGGGCATAGCTGGAGGCAAAACAACTTCCAGTGTGACCTGGCATCTGCCGTTTTTTTCCTCCAACTAGTTACATCATCATGACGAAGGCCCTGAAAGGATCTATATGGAGAATTTCTTCCCATGCTATCCGGGAAGAAATTAATCTATTGATAGGAAACAAAACCCCCAAAAAACAGTGCATTGAGGTAGTCAGCTGAGCTTGCGCTTTGGGCACCATTGTTGCTTAACTTCAGCCTGATAAACCAAAGCAATCCCAGATCATAATACTGCCACCACGGGCAACAGGAAGCAGGCATGATAGACGAATCAATCCATTCACACTCTTCTTGGAGAACAGGGTAAATGTGGATTCATCAGAGCACATGGTCTTTTTCTATTCTATTGCGTACAAATGTTGTTTTACCAAGCAAACACTTAAGAAAGCACCTTTTTCTGGTTAGTATCACCGGTAAGTGGCTTTCTTAAGGTCTCTCAGCTGTGCAGTTCCTGTGCCCTGATACCGCTGCACCTTTTTGGACTGGAAATTATCTTCGTTCTCTTCGTACTATCATCGTTCGCAAAGAAACATTAGTGCGAGTTCGGCAGTTGATTTAATTTGATTAGATTTCGGAAAATGTTTTTCTCCAATCGTGATCGTTCAGGGTGTATTTTCTGACCACATTGCTTGACGATGACGGTACGTAGATGTTTACATATATTTATAAAAATGTACAGAATCTTAACTTTTTTCAAAAAGAAAAACGATCTCCTGACATGATGCAAAGCGAAGCCTCTACTAATTTGAATTGTACATCTTAGAACATTTATACACAATGTAAAACTAGCAGTACTTTTAATACACATATGACTGCTTCATTTTAGAGTGATTTTGAAGGATTTTTACTGAATAAGATTTAGAAAACAAATGAATTAGACGTTTGTCCAAAAAGTCTCCTGTAACGTCACCATCATCCTGGAATGTTTGGAACATGTTGAACCAGAACTGCGCACAGTTTGCGACACTGCGGTACTCCACCACCCCTTAACTTGCTGGTTGGCTGTGCTTCTTCCATAAAGGAAACTTCTCTCGCCTGCAAGACTGTCCGTAAAAAAGATCTGCTTGCCTCTTACACAGACATGTTCTGTGCCCCTGTCTCCTCGAATCCTCTCAGGGCACCAAACTATGTTAGAGACTGTTCTGATGAAAAACCCAGCAACAAGTTTGGGGTCACCGTTTGTGGTAAATTATAAATTACAGAAATAATCAGTTAACCAGTCACCAGCGGAGTCCGCAGTTTTGTATGAAGACCACCGACAAATGGGTCGGTGGTCCGCTCTTTGGCTTAACATTACATTCTCGGATGTTTATCTTATGGTAGCATGCAATCTAGCCCAGTCAGAGACGTAGCTTCACTCTTTTTAATGTAGCTGCAAAAATCACAACCGAACCAGTAAATATGCTTTACCCAGCTTTTGCTCCTCTAACGGCGATATTTGGTCTTCTGAGGACCCTCCATCTACAAGGAAATCTGTAATATCCAACATTTTCAAGTCGGTTCCTTGTTGGAAGAATTCTGAGGTTAAAGTCAGAATTCTGACTTTGACCTCAGAATTGTATTTTTTTTTTTTTTTTTCCTCAGTGGCCCTAATAGTCTAATGGTTCAGCTGTGTCCTCATAGATTTTAATATGTTGGACAGTTAACCCAGTTTTAGTAGTTTCATCAATCTCCTTTGTCTTTGTTCGCTTGATGGAGAGCAATAGTTTGACTCTTCTGGAACAGAGTAACATCCTTTCCCTGAGCAACTGCGTCCTCTGAAGAAGCTGTTCAGTGGTGGTGAATCTAGGTTTTTGGCCAAACAGTTCCTTTTAGGATAATTCTACGCCACAACCAAAGATGCCCCTTCACTCTTCATCCATCCTGAATTCCTCTTAACCTCAAAAATGCATGCAGCTGCTACTAAGTCCAACTACTCAGATAAAGAACCTGATAGGAATAATCGTTGTTGGCACACATTTCTAATACCCCCCCCCCCCCCCCCCCCCCCCCAGAGCAGTGAGTCGTGGCTTGTCTTTAACCTTCAGAGTGTTTTTTTTTCTCATAATAATAGGAACAAAATAAAGGCTATTGAAATAGACAACATTTTTTGTGTGAATTTGCCTTTTTATTATTTGTTTTCAAGAATCTAAATCAAAAGAGCTGAAGCTTCATTTTTCAGCTGAGCCAGAGAGCAAGAGACTGATGGGGGAGACATCCATCCCACCATCCTAAGCTCTTTACGCCTCACTGTGAGAGGTTTTGGGTTGCTTCCAGGGTGGCTTAAATCATGGCTAAGCCAGTCTGGGATCGGGAGTTTCATTCTGCATACTCCGATTGAGGGTATTTAGTATTTATATCATAGTACAAACTGTTGTTTAAGAAGTCTTTTATTTGGAGCAGGGTAGAACATGCTGTTTTGTGGTGATTAAAGTGGGCCCATTGTTTTGTCACGTCAAAGTGTTTATAAAATGCAGCGAGAATCCCGAATAGATCCGGAGCCAGCAGTGTGACGGTCCGACGGGCACGAGCCAAAACATTCAAGGATGACAGTATTGTTTCTGCAGCTCAGCAAGGACATCATCAGCAGTCATAGATCAGATCACGTACCATGTACAGTGGCCGGTGTCACACAAACAAAGGATCCAGTTTCAGGCTGTGGGTAGTTATAGCGCAACCTATACAATATGAAACACAAACTGAGCCCTCCTGTGTAGGTAACAATGGTTTAAGGTGGGATCCAGTTACTGACTGCTTTAACCTCCAGGAATGTTTTAATACCAAAACAATATGGCAAATGGACAGATGTTAAATGTTGAGCTACTGGTTTGCACTTTGAAAGGCATAACTGTTATAACCTCTACTGGTTTAAATGATCTATTAAAACAGTGGTTCCCAACGTTCCCTAGTCGAGGCGGAGAGCCATTGCGCGGAGAGGCGGGGTATGAATGAATGAAAGAAATGAACGCTTGGACACTGCTAGCATAATCAGAGGCACCGCTTGCCAACTGGCATACCAGGCAGGCGGGCCCCCGAGGGTCACCCAGCTTTGAATAGCAACAATTTGCGATTCTAAGGAGAATTCGTAATGACCGGTGTTCTGAAAATTGCACCCCCTAAAAAGGAGCACAGTGACTGGGACCAACAGGGACAGATTTATCTCCTATTTGGGACCCCAAATTACTTACAGCCACCAAATTCACAACATCTATCAATGATCATGGTCTGAGTGCACTCTTTAAAGTTAAAAAAAAAACCTGGGACCAACAGGGACTGATTTATGTGTCATTTATTCAGTTGTAAAGGGGAATTAAAGCTATTTACCATCTATCCAGGGCTTTTAAACTGTCCTACTTAAATGCAAGTTGTTAATGTTTAATTGCGATGCTAGGTTTTCTCAATAATTTTATCATGCGTCCTTACATCAACACACCTGATTCAAATTAATCGTCATCAGCTTGTCGTTACGGTATGCACAACTCTGTTATTTGTATAACACTGCATTTAAGCAGAGAATCAGATAAAACATGCAGGACGGCGGTCCTTGAGGACCAGGGCTGGGAAACACTGGGCAAGACAACAGCACCCTGAGGGCCGTTAAATATTGAAATAAGATATTTGGACATATTGTCAAACACGATGCTGGTTCAGTGGGTCCTGTCATTGGGTTCCATGAGAGGGGGTGCTTTTCCTTTTTGGCTCAAGAACTCCCTACAAGTGGGGCTCTCCGCCTCTACGTCTCACTTCCTCTAAGGTAAAAATGAAGAGAAGCTATCCATCTGGCAGTGAGAAACGAAAGAAAAAAACAGGAGGAGCAAAAAAAAAAAAAAAGCAAGTAAGTGGTAAGTAGTGCAGAAAATATATAAGCTAATTTAGCTCAGGGCAGCTCAGTCTGTCCTGCTCATCTTGAGTGTTGCAGTAAAGACACCTGCAATCAACTTGTTTACTCAATAAAATAGATATCCTGGACCACAGTCTGTATATAAAATGAACGGAGCATTAGGGCTGACTGGGACACGCCTACCACTTGTCAGTCAAGGTTAGCTTTGTTCCCAGCTCCTTCATCTGATCCCCGCCGAAATAGCTGTGAGACGTTTCCAGCGGGTCATATCGTTTTACATATCAACTCAACAGAAATATCAACACTGACCATCACATTTAGCCGGCTTGTCTTGCCCCGGACGACATGGCTGTGTCCTGTACAAAGGAAAGCGGGCTTCACAACCAGTCTTCGGCCCCTCGTGTGACCGAATGCTTCGTCGTTGTGTTATACAAATACAGTCTATGATCTTGGACAAAATTTATTCCTCAGCTATCTAATCAAAGCTGTGTCCAGTTAAATTTAACTGTCAAGCTAAGAATGCTAAGTTATAGGATTCAATGGCAAGAAGTTTGGAAAATGTGCTATGTGGGTGTGGATAGAAATAATTGTGCATTGTGTGCCAATGGTGTTTCTATTTTACTTTGAAACAATACAAATGTGCACTATTTAAAAAATGTTTTTCTTTCACATTTTTGTTAGTGTCAGATTGTTTACTATATAAAGTGGATTAATTAGTTGGAGGGGCCCCCTGTGAATTTTTGCCCAGGGCCCCAAGAAATTCTAGAATCGCCTTTGAGCATGTTCATGTTTTTAAACGCATTTTGCACACAGACATTTTTTGAAAAATATAATATATATATATTTATAGCAATGTTGAAAATTGTTACACAGTTAAAAAAAAAAAGAAACCTGATAAAGTTGGTCAGGTGTAAAAAAACATTTCTTATAAACCAAAGGGGGCCCACGAGAAAACGTTTGGGAACCACCGTATTAAAAACGAGTTTTCCGGTAATACCATTATCATCACCACTATGACTGCTGATGAAATAGTTTTTTCATCTGATCTTGTCTGGAGTATATTTTGTTCAGCTGGATCCTCGGCTGGAGCTTCGTTGCTGCACCTGATTTGTCAGTTTGCATTTAAAAGCTGCAGCAAGGAAAAATGTGCCTTGAAAATAGATGTGGCATTGATTTAGCACTGCTCAACCAGATAAAATACATCTCTTAATACAACAGTTAAAACATGAATGTAATAGAATATTAAAAAATAAATATGTACCACTTTTTTTATTGCAAGTATCTCTGGGATTTGTAAATTAAAATCTTCGTAGGGTTTACTTTTCAGAGCAAAAATCCTGTCAAAGGGTTTGGTTTTTACAACTCATTGACTAATATTCCATCCTGTTTTGTTATTTAAAAAAAAAAATTAAACTGGAATACATCACTTAACACTTCACTTTATGATGTCTCCTTTCAACCAAGCTCACTGCCTATCGATACTCGACTCCCTCCCCTCCCCAGCTTCCTCCCTTAGACTCCGATACAGAGGATTAGGGGGTTCGGTCATGTTCTTTACCAACAATAACTTCGCTGCGGGAGTTGAAGCAGTGAGCAGAGAGATGGCCGACTGAATATTAAAAATGACCTCTCAGTTTCACGTAATACAGTAAAGAGATGGGGTCCAAAAAACACAATACAGCACTTCTACGACATAGGCTCTCTGTATATATAGCAACGCATTGTGGGTGGTCATAACAGAGTTTAGTGTCCTTCCCAAGGACGATACGAGGCAGGACCGGGGATCAATGTGCACAAGCGACTCCAACCACTAATCAGAGACATTCAAGTGAAAGGAAGTATTGGCAAACAAAATGAATACATTTCTTTCTATCTCAATGCGATCCGGTGTTTGTTATTCTCTTTTTCTGAGATCCGTCTGGTACATGAAGGTTCTTCTGAGATGGATTCATTTATTCTTTCATAACACCCACAATACTATTCAGGCTTCCTCAGCACAGCTCTTTGAATCTCCATGTTTCAGCATCCTCTGAGTGCCATGGCTATAGCAGTACTAGTAACTATAATTATGTTTGTCTTTATTATTCTAAATAGACATTTTATCCGCACAGGAGGCTTATTTTTTGACGCTTTTAAACCTGAGGTATGCTCTATTCAATCAAGCACTTGCAAGCCATCAAACCTTTTCTTCGGCGTGTCTTCCAGCATGTTTAAAATGGTTCTTTGTTGTTTTCTGTACTTCCTTCTTTGATTCCTACCAGACGCCTGCAGGAGCCTGCCACCTCACGCTGTGTGTTCTGAAGTTCACTGAGCAGCACAGATTAGAGCGCCGTGTGTTGATGTTGGGCCACGCAGTGAATCTGGGAGTGTGACGGGTGATAAAGACGCTGTAGGCACGTCCCCAGACAAACCTCAGTTCTCGGGAGGATTCGGCCTTTTACTGACAGCAGCTACCATTTTCCTCTGTGGCATTTGTTGCTCTTCACCTCTTCATGTAGTAAAGTAAACCATTCCCTTTCAATTTAAAAAAGAAAATGATTGCAGTTTTGTTCAGTTCCCGCTTCGTCCGATGGAGGCATACTTTATATTAAGTTATAAATCAGCGTGCATCAGGCTGCCACATACTGTAGTATGGACAGCAGCTGTTTGGAAAGTTCACTGGTTATTTTTGACCTCCCGTTTTCGACACCACAGACTGTTTGCTAAAATGGTGTTAATATTTAAAATGCCATCAACATGCTCTCTTGCTGACTGTCTGCGTTGAGAATATTACACAATACGACCTGTTCACCTCTGCGTTTTGCCGAAGACAACTGGGACTGGCTCCAGCAGACCCTGAATCGGAAGAAGCCGATGGATATTACAACTTCCGTTTCAGTGATTCATCCTTGGTTTGTGAAAGAAATGTTGACGATTCACAGACACCTTTTGCAATGTATTGAATGTTTGGAGCAGTGTCCGCAAGAGGAATCGGTGCCACAGAGAATACTTATGATGCGTCTCAAAAGACTTTCTTTATTTTACATCCTATTTTTTGTCAGTTCCTTCTAAAGCATTGTGTTATTAGCGAGGGGACCTGTTAATTTTTCCATTCTTGGTCTTCCTGCATATTGCAGCTGAATAGAGCTCCGGAGTGCGTCATTACGAAAAAAATATAGACTACTAATGAGCGACTAGGAATTGTGTTACCACAGACTTTCCTTTTGCGCCTCCCCATTAATTACCAGAACACATTAACCCCCGTGCACAGTGCCATATTGTTTGTATGAGCTACAGAAATCAGATGTCATGTGTGCAGGCAGAGTAAAAATGTACCCAGGTTTTCTTTTTATGCAGTGTCTATGGAGATTGTGCTGCTTAAAGCAAAACTGTCATAAAAAAATAATAACAATTCAGTTTACTTCATGTCTCTCACTTGAAAACATGTAAATTAGCATTTGTATGATAGGAGATCTGAGTTCTCATATTTTTAAACAGATTTTTCTTTTTAAATCAGTACTTGGAAGAAGTTAGACAGTAGGAAAGCATCCATAAGTGAATTCAGATCATTTGAAGCATTTAACTTCAGCTGCATTACTAAGCTCCATCCAACTGTCCAACAGGAAGGGATGAGGAGGTGTTTTTCTGACTCCTCCTCGTGACTGGAATTGTTTAAGTTGCTAAAACTAGAGTACAACAGCTTGCACAGCTTCTCCTTGGATGTTGGGATGGTTAAAGGAAGTTGACTGTCACCCAGAGCCACCATAACCGCGTCCTACCCATCCACTGAAACAGATGCCCACATTCTACACAAGACAGTTCAGAATTTTGTTTTTAACTCATTGAACTCATCCGAACACTGATAAACTTAATCTTCTTTATTCTTTAAACATAGAGGGGAATGTCCTCAAAATCTTCGACCAGGAGGGTCGTCGTCGTGGACGGCGCTGACAGAAAGCCTGCTTTGCTTGAAGGATATTGTGAGCTGCATTAAGAAAGAAAGTGTCAAGTCTGTAAATAACGAAACTCCTGGTAGTGACTTCGGAGAAACCTGCTGTTTTTATCAGTGTTTTTATGGTCAATCATATTTACCGTGGGATCGAACACACAGCGGTTGCAGTGGCTCTTTATTTTCATGTCAGAACGGGCAGTGTTGGATAGTGTTGCTGTTTGTCATGCGGCAGGACTGGGTTGTATAAAATCTACATGGCAGAGGTGGACGTGCTAAGGACTTGCATGTCTAAGCTCAGCAAAGCTGTTCTCTGCTTTTTTTGAGTGAGGCATTTATGTAATATTTCACATGTTTTGTCTTGGTTTTCAAATGTATAAGCTCGAGATAAGATTTCTATATCGTCAGTATTTTTCCTTTGGGTTCTGTTTTTTTTTTTTTCTTCTTTTTTTCCTTTTTTTTCTTTCTTTTCTTTTTCTTTTTCCCCTTTTTTCCCCTTTGGGTTCTGTTTTTATACCTATGAAGCAAATCAAATCTAAACTATGCGATAAAGGTTTTTTTTTTGTTTTTTTTCAGAATAATTTACTGTTGCAGGTCATATAATAGTCAAAAATAATTAATTTCCAGCTTTAACAAATGTCATGACAGTAAACTGGTGGAAAATGGTCATTATTTTAATAATAATTATGATGTAATGCTGGTAGTGATCCCTAATGATGTGGAAGCTGCCGCGCGGGGCTCCACACAAAGACTGGAGGACAACAGATTAATCGGCTTTTATTGAAAAGATGAGCAAGAAATCCCCTAAACCCAACGCTTTTCCTCACTAGTGTGAAAAGTCGCAGGCACAAAAGGAAAAAAAAAAAAAACGCTGACGCAACCCTGCCTTTGATACTGTACTGTCTATACGACCCCCCCCCCCCTCCCCAGTAGAGGCTCTGAATGATGAATGATGTAGCCTGAATATCACTCCAGACACCCACTGAGTCTGTGAGGATTTACAAGGATTCCCAGATGAAAAAATAGTTTAATTCGTGTTGAATTAGAGTTTTAAAGGGAGACGCTGTTGGCTGTGCTTTGAAATATCAACACGTATAACATATAAATGCCAAGTCAGTGCTTGCGTGAATCTGAATCTTGCTTTTCGACGGGAAAAATCCAAGAATCCAAGTTTTGTAGGTAAATATTCAGGTGCTGTTAAACAGTCCAGATGTAGAAGCACAGAGATTTTCACTGTTTGAAGGAGCATTGGAGAGTTTTAAGTGGCTTACTGAGGCGCAGCTGGTAAAAAAAACAAACAAAAAAAACCAACAATGGGAACATGGGAACTGGTTGTTGTCTCGACATGTAGTATGTGCAGCAGATAAGGTTGTTTTTTTTTTCTTGTCAACATGTCTGAGCTGCAGAATGGACGGTGACCAAGATAACTTTAAAAAAAAATCTAGTCCTGAATCCTTGAGCATTAACTCATTCATAAATTACTCAGGCGTGATCGCAATGACACATGACGAGCTAATTTCTCCTCACACACGTTCGCAGCCACCTGGGGAAGGTCTGTACAAACTACTGCTGCTGTCGTCACACACTGCAGCCCATTACATAAGGCATTATCATCATTTGTAAAGATGAGCAACGTCGCACATTCTGCCAAAGTGAGATTGAGGTTTTCAATTAAGTTGATGCATGAATACACCGCATCTCTGTAAAGTACAGTGAATGAAGTGCGCTACTCTGACGTTGATAATCAATGCAATTGCATTTTCCTTAATTCTTTAAATGGGATCTGTAAAAGCTGCATGATACAAAGATGAAGTAAAACTAGAAACAAAACAGTAAATCTATGTATGGCACACAACTTAAAATGAAGGAGCTTTGCTGTGCACGCCCCTTGAGAGAGATCCCAATTTCTCTGGTGGTGTTTCACAGCAGGAGGTGTCTCACCGTTTCTAGGAAACGTGTCATAACTTGTGCAAGTCTGTAAGGTTTTGTCTGTAACTGTAAGCTTTTATCAAATCACAACTTGGAAGTCATTTCCCAAAGATTCCAGTTCCAGTTTACACTGACGGGACTCACCTTGCGTTGTGAGAACATTTCACTCTGGCGGTCGTTGTCAAATCATTGTGGTTTTATCCACCCAAAACTCTTGTTTCCATGTAAACGAGAGGCCGGAATTCAACGAAACCTCTGCGGTTTACTGTGTCAGTGTCACCGTGTAAGCGGGGCCTAAGAAGTGCAGCTTTCCACTGGGATTTTGCCCCAATGATGGAGGCGACCAACGAACACAGCCAGCGATTTTAGCTCTGAACTGAGGAGTTGTCGCATAAAGCAACAACCTGCCACAGTGTGGAGCCTCTGTTTGCATGTATAAATGGAAAAATTTGTTCTCTTAATGTGAAACACAAATAAAATGCATATCATTTTTTGTCTCATGGGGAAGTATTGTCAGTTCTTCACATTTTGACGCACGTGTCATTTAGAAGACGCGTCTCAACATGTCTCCAACTTGAGGTTTTCAAAGCAACGACAACAACGGCTTGAGACCGCCGAGGTGATTCCTGTCAGAGACGCGCCGTCACATTTCCTGCCCGCTGTGAAGAAGCAGGAGTTCAACCGTCGCGATGCTGTAAATGTCTTAAACGGTCGTCCAGTGTCCGTGCGGGTCAAGGTTACCGTCAGTCATGATCGGGGGCTGTTGTCAGAAACATGCTGACGTGCTGCTGTACTCCCTCAGGGTGAAGGCTAAACTGTGTGAGTCTATTTAGTGAAGGCGATTGTTATGACCAAGGTGTCTTTCATAATTCAAATGATAAAATATTACAAATATACTCTTAACCACACAAACATTATGACAATTAAAACAAAAATCTGAGGCAGTGGTATTGGGTACAATGGGTTCAAAAATGAACAGCTTCATGTTAAAAAAATGAATCATTATTTAACCATTTAACTGTAGTTGTTCATGAGTGGCAGAAAGTTGTTGTGATTTATACATTTGGCAGCTGAGGTGAGCCAGATGGTCCGGCTGGAATTCAGTAGGGTATTCCTAAGGTGATTTTGTGGTGGTAACTTGCTCTGGAACGATCACCCATAAGGAACAATAGGTCAGATGCTTCTGCTCCCCCGAGCATTTAATTTAAATGACAGATGCATGAATTCTCACTTATGTATGATAGTGTAAGGAGAGGATTTCTGTTTCACAATAGCTCCGGCTATTGGATGTGATTTCAAACAGGAAATGTTAACATGTCACTGTAATCAGCATTTGGTACAAAAACGGTATCCATGAAAGACCCAGTCTTTGATGACCAAAGATTGAAAGAACATCTTCAGTTTGTCAACTAACAGATATCCATCCATTGACCTCAGCTTATCTGGGTTCAGGTTGGCAGGGACAGCAGCACTAAGCAGAGGGGCCCGGACCTCCCTCTCCCTAGCTGCCTCCTCCAGCTCTTCGGGAGGACACTAAGGCGTTCTTGGGCCAGTTAAGAAATATCATCTCTCCAGCAGGTCCTGGGTCTGCCTCGGGGCCTTCTCCTGCTTGAATGTGCACAAAACACCTCCCTAGGAAAGGCTCCTTGAATCTTTACCATATTGTGGAATTGCCTCTGCTACGTTCTGGATAAACTGATCTTGTAGATGTTGCAGACAAAGATGCTTTTATGGATGCTGAAAGACCAGAATCTTGAAGTCCTTTGCCTGGATCAGGGTATCGGGGACCCACCCTGGCGCTGGGTCATGAAGCTTGTTGTTGAGCACTTGCTGGCTTTTACTAGGGTTGGTTTCAAGGGTTGACCCTCCTGTGGGCTCGCCATCTGCAGGAAGGGTGATATGGGTCAGGTGAGACGTGTTTTGGACCCCAGGTAAACGATTGGGCTTTGGCATGCTGATCTTCAATTTTCAGCAATGAAAAGCAATTAACATATTGAAGAAAATATATTCAAAGAAACTGGATGAAGTGCGTTAAAGGGTGCGTAAAAAACACTCATGGCCTCTGATTCGTCTGACAGCTCTGCATCGAGAGTTGTTATTCATCTATAGTTGATGAACCCACTTGTGCAAGAGATGACTTTGTGAAACCTTTGTTTCATAACTTCCTCCTTAAGCTTTTTTGTGAAGAAAGAAAAGCCTTATTTTGAAAGTATCTGGGCTCTAAGGCCTTTGGGATGGTCATCACACAGTGAAAATGTGTATTGTGGTCAGGAAAATAAGTATTCCAGTTCATTTTTGGAGCAGCTGCATGCCACGTGGTTCCGGACCAGAGATAAATAGGACGATTCAAACTGTTTGTTGGTTACAAGCAAGAACTTAAAAGCTAAGGCCTACAATATCTCGGGATTGTATCAGCGTCCTAGTCAAAGGTCTTTTACACTCCTGCGATGCCAGCATTAGCGCGAGACGTAGTTTTTGAGATTGTGAAGCAACAAATGTCCTGAAAACACCAAAACACCATGTTTTACTGGGACATTTTTGCATTTTTCAACGATTACAAAGACCCACCTGTAAGTCCTGACCTATTCACAATAGGGGATGTGTGAAGAAATTTGAAACAAACAAAGTGACATCCATGAGCCCATGCTGTTTCACACCTCAAGATGTGTTTGCAGGAAGAATGGGTCAATAACAACTAAAATGTTTCCATCTCTTGAACCCTAGCTATATATCCGAAATAACAGCTATCTTCTGACAGCTAGAGCGATTTTTATGGCTTGATGCAGCATCCTGTCTGTTTGACAGGCTGTTCATGGTCGTTGATGGTGAGTCACGCTCCAGGAAGAGTGGAATGAGTGGGTTCGATATTTGCTCGCTGACTCCAGAGTGCTGGAGACCTGCTGGGGCCCTCCTGGCGCAGGCATATACTGAATCACTGAGATGTCATAATCAGTTTACAAAGTGGCCAAATGCAGAAAAATAACACGTATATTTGAAATTTCTGTTATAAAGATAATAAAAACACTCCTTTTCTGTTCTTAATTGGTGTTGGTTTGTGTGTATATATACAGTAGATCTCATGCATGCAAACCTGGTTTATTAAAAAAAAAAAAAAAAAGGTTTTAAATGGTTTTCACACTCTGTATTGATTTCTCACATTTGTGTATGAGTTCATTGTGTGGATGGAAGGGAAATAAAAAGTGGAAATATGTAAGGCATCTCAAATGATTTTCTTTTAAATTTGTGGCTTTACTTATTACTGACTGGGACTTGCACTGACTGACGTCAAATGACACGTCAGGAAATTTCCTTGGAAACTTTAAGGCCAGCTCTGAGAAATACGTGACCTACAATTTACACCTGCTATGAAAAATCTGACATAATTTGGACTTTTTTACTTGGGGCTTGACTTTTTTTTGTTTAATTCATCTGACATCTCTATCTTGCTTACATATACTTTTAGTTGTTTTTTTAAACGACATTTTATTTTATGTGACATTAAGTGAAGAAGAGTATGCTGGCGAAAAAAAAAAAAAAAAGTAAAAATAAAAATAAAATGCAAATTTGACAGTGTGCCTAGTTGTTATGCAGTGTTCGGTCCTCGTTGTGCCCCCTTGTGGGTGGAGCCATCTGCCAGCAAATGGCTGGGGGTGGCTGGAGATGCAGATGTGATGCATCGTTACCTAGAGACTGAGACAAATGAGCCATGCCGGCTCTGTCTGCTTACACCTGACAGACAAACCCAGTCATGACTCCTTAACACAGCCACAGTTGAATTTTTATCTGCCTGTGGCTTTAACATTTCTAGGGTTGCACCAACATTGTTTCCAGTTTCTAAACTGGGACAGTCGGAGGCATAAAGAGATTTTCTGGCTTTCAAAGAGGAAGAGCTGATTAAAATTGCATGCAGGAGCTTTTTGTCATTACGAAGCCATCACTGGTCGTAGGTTGACAATACAATTTCACATCATGGAAATGAATTAGGCTCAAGCTTATTCATTATGCATGCCCATTGGTTTCTTGTTCAGGATGGCCATTGTGTCACTTCTAAATAGATGAAAGCCAGGCGAGGTCGCAGATAACCCCCGTAGTGTATTCCTGGATGTAAAACATTTGTTCTTTAGTCCAGCAGAAACCTTTCTGTTCCTGTCCATGTCTGCCTGGGTCGTCGACATTAGGTCAGGCTTTAAACAATGAAATGAGGACACTTTCGTGATGACAGCATTGAGTAGCCGAGGAACTTTTACTTGGAAATCAATTACTGATGCTCCACAATTTCGTTGTGTGTCTAGGATTAAAAATCTGGGTCTTCTCTAACCTAAATGACAGAAAGCTGGTTTTATAACAGCTGCGGAGAAAAATGCGAGACATGTTACTTTAATCATCAACTGTGGTCCACTTTGTGAAGAGTATGCTTTATTTAGGCAGCACAGATTTTATCTTCTGTCCATTTCTGATAATCTTTCACTTTATTCTCTGACAAATCCATCCTGACAGCGCGTCACTTTTGTCGAGTGTGGATTGCAGTTTCTGGAGGTTGACTAAAATAAGCATCCCCCGAAGCCTGTTTTTCTTTGTGAGTATCTAAATATGTTAACGGCGGACCAGTTTGTTTTCTCTATCTAACTACTTGTAGTTAAAGTTCAGCTAGATTTTAGATGGAATCAGGAAAATTGAATTTCACAGCCCGTTTTGTTCTTCAGCACTTCAGAATCTTGTTCTTTTTGTTGTCTTTTTTTTTTTAACCCTACAACCTGCCTCCTCTTCTGCTCTGAAGGATTATAATCTCACTCCAGGCTTTTGTTTGGACAGCAGCATCCCCTATTACAGAAAAGGCAGAATGACAGAGTAACGACAGAGCCGTGGTTCTTGGGATCAGTCTGCTCCACTGTGAGCCCTGGAGCTTCAGGCTCAGCTGTAACCTTCCTCGTTTGTGTCTCCCAAAAAACCGAAGTCACATTCTGTTACTTCACACACTTTTTCACACCCAGTTTACATACGAGACCGATTTCATATTTTCAGATGCAGATTGTAGATTTGTAAATGATGAGTATATGTGGTCCACCTGTTGACAGTTATGACTCTTTGTTTTCGTTAAATTCCCACGTTTCTTCTTAACCCTGAGAGACATTTCTGTAACGGCACTGCATTTTCCACTTGGTTTATTTTTTTAATTTGAGGTTACTTTAGATCTTAGGCTTCTGAAATGTCATCGATGTTTTGTTGGATCAACAGAAACTCAAAGATAATCTGTTAAAAATACGTGGTTATTTGTGGGAGTGTCCACGTTCTGTGTTTGTGCAATTTTGAAAAAATCAACAGAAATGTTAAAACTATTATCTGATCTGAATTGGGATGGAATCTGACTCCTCACTCTAAATCCATAACACAAGCTCATAGTTTCTGCTTGCAAAGACCAAATGCGTTTTTTTTTTTTTTTTTTTTTTTTTATGATAGGCAGCAAAACACTAAACCGCACCTATTCGCCGGGAAAACAAACAACATCCTTCCGTCCAGCTTTAATTAACAGATGACGCCTGCACAGAAGGCTGTCCATTTGTAATCAGATCACTTAAGATGGATTTAATACCAGGTGTAAATAGACACATTGATTGCCATCTTCTGTTTAATTCATTTGATTTGATCAATGACATTGGAAAAAGCAGACATTTTCTTTCTCTGTTTTTCCATTTTCTACAGCTTAAAATGCAGTCTCAATTTGTGCACATCAAAAGCATTACATTACAAAAATATCTAAAAAGAATGCTTTGCATCATGGTGTTATCGCCAATCAGATGGGCTGAATGGATGATTTGACTGTAATGGTAGCTGTTTACAAATCCCTTACTAAACTAAATGTTCGCCTATACTTGTCTAATAAAGTAGGGAAATTAAAAAAAAAAATCCTTGTTCAAAGTGGAGGACATGGACATCTCTATTATTTCCTGTCACATCCATTTACTGCAGCTGTCAATGCAGTTAATGCACTAAACCTGCAGCGTACTGGTAATGGTGCTTATCCGCCCATAAGCAAATGTGGCCTTAATATTAATCAAAAGAGTCAAACTAAATTGAAGTCAGGCTACCAGTTACAGGTATGTCAGGTAAAATAGTTCTAGTTGTGTTGAAAGGTATCACAGGTGCATTTGCACGCATCACACAGTTATAATTTTTCCTGAAATGACCGTATCTTGAATACGACCATAACTAGGATAAAATCGTATGGATAATGAAAAGCATGTAAATACACATGCGGTTTAAGCATGTCTTATATAATTTATAAAACTTAATTGTTTAAAGGTAACAATCAGCACTATCTACCTTGGTATCTTATATAAAATAAAATAAGCTTTATTTGTCACATTCACAGTAAAATGTATTTTTACACCTGCAGCCATGAACAAAACAAATCACAAGAAATAAAAAAGAAAACATATCTGTAAACTGTAAAAATGACATGGTAGCTCTTGTGGTTTAAGTGCAGATTTCTGTACAAATTGCAGCTGTGACATTATGGTGCAAATAGATATAGAAGATATTAAATAACATTGAAGGTACTGAATGTACCATGGATTACTGTCAAAACCATCATCAATAAATGGTGAAAATGTGGCACCACAGAGACTTCGCAAAGGTCAGCATGACTCTCCAAAGTTTAATGAGCGAATGCGGAGAAAACCTATCAGGCAGGCTACCGAGAGGCCAAGGACCTTTTCTGGCTGATACTTGTCATTCCTTGCGTGTCGCCACTATCTGCACAAGTCTGGGTTGTTCTTGTAGTATGTGGTAACAGAAGCTCACTAAAAAAAGAATATACAAACTCATCTAAATTATGCCAAAATATTGGTTCAGTCATTATAGACAAAGTGTTGTAGTGTGACGAGATAAAGGTCTAACATTTTTGGTGGTTTTTTTTTGGTTCAAATTCTGCAGGAAATTCTAAAAACTATGTTTGTTGTAAAGCCAATACTGAACATCGTCCATGAAAGATCATACCAACAGTGAAGCATGGTGGAAGTAGCATCATGCTTCGGAGCTGTGTCTCTTCAACTGGATCGGGGGCACTTGCCACGCTCGACGGGAAAGTGAGCAGCTCCAAACAACAATATATTGTTTTCTCTGGCAAAAAACTAGAAATGAAGAGGAATTTCACCTTCCAACATGACCATAACCCAAACCTCACATCAAAATCAACCATGACATGACTTCAGATAAGGAAAATCAAGGTGTTGGAATGGCCCAGTCTCAGATCAGACTTAAAAGACTTAAAATGACTTAAAAGAGCTGTTTTACACAATTTTAAGGACCTTTTTTGCAAAGAGGAATAGGATAACGTCACATAGTCAGTATGTGTGGTTATTTGAGTCATAGTCACAAAAACGCGCTGTAAAGATTCCTTATTGTTTATTTCTTTTTTTCTTTAGATTTGTGTTTGTTGGAACATTCAATTAATGATCTAACAAATCTGGCATGAATGTTATTGTTAGTTCTGTCTGTATTTTAAAAACCTGCAACTGCTGAAGAGTATGTAGACCTTTAATTACCGCTGCATTATTTAGAACTGCCTTTTTAAAAATGTGTCTTTCCGTCTTCGTCTGTGCATCTGTGGATTCATTGAAATCATATCTTGTGTTCTTGTTTCATTTTGCTATTATGTTTATAGTCTAAAAAGCTATACTGTGACTGTAATCACCAATTAACAAGGATAAAAACATGAAAGTAGTCGTACAAACTGCTTTCAAGCTCCTGCTCGAGTCACTTTAAATAACAGAATAAATTTGTGTTGCCTTTGAACAGGATCTTTCTTTTACATGTCTAAAGATTAAACATCTTCCTTTACCACTGTCTGCTGTGAGCTGCAATTTAAACAGATCCTTTTCTTTTCTTCTTTCTAGGTGGTGCTCGTATTTGCGCTCAGCATTGGAGCCCTTGTAATATACTTCATCGATTCCTCTGAGTAAGTATTCTGCTTGATGACTTAAACCGTTATACTCAACAGTTGTTATTTGTCCTCGTATGTGGCTGTTGATCTGTTTTTGTCCCACTCCAGTGTAATATTTTTGTGGTGACGCTTACAAACCCGGATGCGTACTTTGTAATTCATCACGAAAAATTACTATCAAGGTAGAATTTCTTATTTGGCAATGAGATCCAGTGTTGTCCTGGGGATGAGCAGGAGTCGGTGTTGATGTGTTAATGTGACCTTGTTGCTTCCAGTGACTTTACTCCGTTTAAATGCTTAACACTCAGTGAAATAAACATCACTATTGGCTAATAATACTGTTTTATTGTGGTCATAGTGCAGTCTACAGTAAATCGCTAAAATCCAGCTGGTAAAATGTCAGAAAGATAATATTCCCTGCATATTGCACCAGATTTAATAACACTAAGTGCTTAGTACTTGGTAAATACTTTCTGGGACCATGTGCTTTCCTTTTTTTTTTTTTTTCTTTTGGATGAATCCACTTTTATAACCAGGTAACCTGCCCTGGGCTCTTCGATGACTAGCAGCAAGTGCTCAAAGATGCAACTTGCAAATCGGCTGTAGTTTCAAAGAGGCAGAAAAGTCCTTGTTTTCTGTTCACAACAATCACCGTCACTCATCGGACTAGAGGAACCGGAGGGCTTCGTCAGCTCCGTGTGCGACAGCCTGATGGTGTTTGGGCAGGAAGTGCCATTAAGAACTGCTGCAAAATAAACAAAGATAAAAGCTTCCATCAGGTCTGGTGGGAATACCCACTGGGAGCAACGTTAAAGCAGAGAGGAGAAAATGGGCTTTAAACTCATGTAATCAGCCTGGAGATCCTGGAGGCACATGTCCAGGTTATTTGCTTTTGTTTTTTGTTTTCACGACCACATGCAGCTGAGAGCTGGGCTTGGTCTGATGTGGTTTGTGGGCATGATCTCATTTCATTATCTGCTCAAGCTCAGGTAGAGTTACATCCTCACTAAGACCATCTGTGGCCTCCTGTTCTCAGAACTTGCCTGTGGCGGCGTCCCGAGCCTTTTCACCTGATGAACAATGACTTTTAAACTTCGTCTTTGTCTCATGTCAGCGAGTGCTTTGTTAATTACACTGTGCGGCAGGATGTCGCAGCACCTGTTCTGTGTCTTACATTCAGCTTTTAAGCTCTTTGTGTTTTCATTTAGTCTTATTCATAGATATATTTCTATTATCCGGCCAGTATAGTCCAACAAGCCTTTTACTTAAAGCCAAAGTGCATCCAGTTAGCTGCCCTCTCGCATACTTGCAAGTGGAAGCAGACTGTAACAGATACAGCCCTTCCTGTAATTAGTCCTGCGGGGTTGCTGAGGCTGTTATATGATGGACACACTGACCTGAGTGGATGTGACACCGAGGAGACAGCAACACAACACATGCAGGAGACGCAGAGAAGAGTTCAACTTATGAACAGCAGAAGATTTTACTGCATAAATCTCCGGTTGTGTCGTCCCTTCCATTTATTTATGCCGTCTTTTTTGGTTGAATGTATATGGCGCTTCGGTCGATGGTGTCACAGCATTATGAATATACTGTTGTAATACTTACATGTAACATATTATCTGCTATGTAATATGATACATGGCGGCAGCTGAATAAAAGATATTCGTATCATATACAGCAAAGTAAACTACGCTGCTCAGCACATACCGCTTGACCTGACCTTGACCCAAATCTGAAAATAAAAGTCCAAAATCAGAGATTTTAATCAGAAGCTGCAACTAAGAAATCAAAATCTCTGACCCAGAGTGCAATCATTTTTCCCAGTTACCCTTTTCTTTTCTCGCCATCATTTCTAAAACCTTCTCCGAAGGCTAGTGCGCCGTCCATTTTTATACAAAGTCTATGAACATACTGTATATGTGTATATAACAATGGACAAAGCACTCGGTCACGTGACCCATTTGTTTCTGTAGGCCGGTTTTGAAGCCAGATTTTTGTTCACATGTTGTCCAGCAAGCTGACGGGGACACGCTAAACACATGTTTATCAAAGTTGGCTTTGCCCCCAGCTGCTTCAGCCGAATCCTGCCGAAATACCTGCAGAGATGCCGGGAGACGTTCCCAGCAGGATGAACCGTTTGACTCGGCGGCAGTATCACAACTGACCGTAGCGTTTAGCCGACGCTGGGTTAATACAAACGGGTGGTTGCTTCGCAAAGGGCGGTAGCGTGACGATTACAATTAAAGAAGTAATAACGACAGCCAATCAATCATATTAGAAATAAAGGTATTGACATAAACTCTCCTGGCGTGGTACAAAAAATTCCCCTCCCTCATTGTTGTCATGGGTGTGAAATCAAACGATTTAAGACCAAATTGGTGTTTTGAACCAGGCTGTAAATATGTTTATTTCTGCTCTAATGTTGGACATTTTCACATGGGAGTCAGTGGAGATTGAGTCGCTTATGGAGCCTCTAGCGGTCAGTCGAGGAACTGCAGCGACAGGCTCAATCCGGACGTGACATGGTTACCGCTTGTCTATGAAGTCCACCCACAAATGATGCGACTTCTTCATGTCATCATGTTGTACTCAGGCTGCTATGTTGCCCACTACTGCCACACATGGCAGAAACTGGTATTACAAGACTGGACAGCCCAACGCTACTTATTTAACATGCTATCTCGGTAGATATCTCAGCAGCCAAACACATAGTCATCATCTTTGTGACGTGACTGCACTTATTTCTTCTCACTTTCTTGATGTTTCTAGGTTATTTGGAGATATTCTAACCTACAATCTTACACAACAACTAACAGGAAGTGTTCACATGGCAGCTACAGCAACATTATCTCTGACATTTTCACTGATACCAGGATAAAGTCATTTGTGTGAACTTTCATCTTCAGTGGATTCAGCTTCTGCTCAGAATTCGGTCAAGGTCACAAAGCCTCAAATAAGTCCCATTCAGTGTCATTGAGTGGGCTGATTTGTCTCGTTCGATCAGAGGCTGGATTGAGAGAGAGAGAGAGAGAGAGGGAGACATAGACTATCCCCGCTGTGGGCGGGAAGGGTTTCTGATCCACACCAGGCTTAGTCCTTTTCCAGACCAGCCTGAAACTCAATTATTTAGCTTTGCAGGTCCACCACTGCTGTATGGTCTGTCACCCGGCAATGACATGGATTTGCAGGGCCGACATGTCATTACAGTGAATGAGGGCAAAAGCGTCTATCATAACAGAGCTATTCTTGGAGGTGCCAGAAAGTGTTTTGGGGGGGATTAAAACGACCCAAAATATTTAGATGAAAAACAGCTGAATATAACCATATTAAATGTAATCTCGGGGTAATTTATAATAGAAGGAGACAAAGATAAAACATGCTGCCATCTTGATGCAACACTGCAGAGAGGACTAAAAAATATAACATAAAGTGCACGTTGTTTCCCGTCTGCTCTGTCTAAACTTTAGAGCAAGTACAAACAAACTGCAAAGATTTTTAAAAAGAAAAAGCTTAAAGGTAGACATAAAAAGGATCAGTGCAGAAGCCTCAAAGCAATATTCCTTAAAAACAGGCAATTCACATCTAAATAGATGAAAAATAAGAAGGCGGAAACAGGAGTTAACAGTTCTGACTGAACTATAACAGAACTTGGATTACACATACAGAAAAGTCAAAGATAAACCATCATTTACATTTCAACAGTAGAAAAAAGGGTTATATTGAGCTAAAAAAAAAGAAGCAGTCATCGAATGGACGATTGTATGAAAGCGATATCTCAGGATGAGTCATGAATCTGCACCGTGCAAGGAGATGAGGCTGGAATTTTATTTTGGTCCAAGTCCGACTGCCTGAAAACGAGCACATTTCCACAGTCACTGACTATATGAGGCGGCGTGACGGGTGAAATACCTGAGGAGGTAGCAGTTATTCACTCTACGGTGAATGCACAGGTGCACTTAGGAGTTCTGGTAACTTTTCTTATTTCATCAGCCGGAAGTGAATCTGGAGATGATTAGATCATTTTTCACAATGGCAATGCACATTACAGAGCCAAGGAGTGATGTGGGAGCAAAACGTTTCTTCTCATCAGACATATCCAGGCAATGACACGGCCAGCAGTCAGCCCAAATTTTAGCCATCAGAAAATCTATGGTGGGAAAAGAAAAAGAAAAAGGCTGCACCCTGAAAAAGCTGACCTGTCAGCTGCCATATGAGAAAGTCTGGACCAAACCGATGCGCAGCGTTGTTTTTCACATCTCATAGAAATCAATCTCTTGAAAAACGTCTGAGGAGTTGCAAGAGAGCCAGCTGATTATTTTTTTTTCCTGTCGAAAAAGATGAAAATCAAAGCAAAAGAAAAGCTGAACGAACATTCTCCATCATTTTTTTTTTTTTTTACGACCTTTTATATAAACGTCATGTAATACTTTCAGGCTTTTTTCATCTTTCTGAGTGATGTGGTTTTCACAAAGCCTGAAGTCGGCCCCGAAGGGACTTTTTATTCCCACGGAAGTTAATGCCTCTGATCTTCCTATCACATCACTGAAGTCTATCCTTCTCTTCTTGGACCTGAGAACATCGCTGTGAAAGACACTGGCACAAAGCCTGTCAGTGGCTCGTCTGAAACACGTCACACAAACGACAACAACAAAAAAAGAGCTGTCGTCTTGTTTTTGGACTCATTTGTGCAGGACCTTTGACAAGATTCCCGATTTGTGGCGTTTTAGCCGTGGAAGCTGCCAGGAACTCAACATGCCAGGAGAAAGAAAATATTCAAATAACATATAATCAAACTATTTTATTTGCATGGTTTTTATACGTGTTTACTATGGTAGAAAAGTAGCGTAATGAATAAGGTTAATTTACAGATTTGGTTTTCTTTACAGTAGCTGCTTGAAAGAACCACCGTTATTAAAGAGTTTGTTTTCATCATTACTATGACTTCATCTTCATCAACCAGGAGATCAACCGAGTGTCACTGCGGTGCATCAGATAAGCAAAAAAATAATCCCTGAGGTAGTTTAATGCCACCTTTTCAACTCCACGAGGACAGTGTTCATCACAGGGAGTCTATTTTTATTTTTTTCTTTACATAACAAAAGCAATTTGCCATAATCCAAGTGGTATTAAACGGCACAGGGGGGGTTGCAGCTGTCGGTGTGCATTAGTGAAGCTTTTCCATGCAGGACTTTGGGTATTGTAACTTTGCGGCTTTGTAAATGTTAGTTTTTGTGCAGGTACTTCACTGTAGGTGCGCGACATGATATTTAACCCTTTAATGCCCAGTGTGTCTGATTGTGTATAATTGATACATACATATCTGAGAATTCTGCCCCATGCCCATAATCAACGCAATAAAACTAGTTTAATGCAATAAACAAAAATATAAAATACTAATTAAATTATTTTTAAAGATTTGCCCAATGTATTTGTAGAAATACAAAAATGTATCAATTAGAAAACTGCAAAAGGCAAAATTAAGACTCTTCTTTCTTTTAATATATAATAAACACTTAAGGTATATATATAAATATATAAAATGTTTTTTTAGCATCATTTCATTATGGAGCATTAAAGGGTTGACGCACTGAAGGAGAAGGAAGAGTGGAACTTGAGGACTTTAGATGGATGGGAGGATGCTTCCATCTGTTGGACATTAAGCCTAAATATCAAACTTGTGGCGAGGAGTTAGATCAAGATGATTATTTTTTATTTTAATTTTTGTCTTTCTATTACTGTCATTATTTATTTAAAAGGTCTTTCTTTCTTTCTTTCTTTCTTTCTTTCTTTCTTTCTTTCTTTCTTTCTTTCTTTCTTTCTTTCTTTCTTTCTTTCTTTCTTTCTTTCTTTCTTTCTTTCTTTCTTTCTTTCTTTCTTTCTTTCTTTCAAAATCTAAATATATTTATTGCAGATATGCAGCTCAGCTAAACAAAAACGACTTCAGGAGTAATGTTGTTTTAACTTGATAAAAAATACCTTACCAAAAATAAAATATTCTGAACATGAAACAAAGTTTTAAATATTATTTCAAGAATAATGTTTCATCGGTACATTTTTAACCCAACTAACCACCATTCTTCCTTTTCTAAATATTACTTTTGTGTTTTTCATGCAGCTACTTATTAAAATGACTTATTAATCCACATTTTACTTGTGCACTGAGTTAATTAACTGTTTGTCTCCACGGTCTTGTTAAATCCTGAATGTACAGTGAGCCTGTGTTTTCATCTGAGGTGTGAATAACTTGAGAGGCTATTTTTAACCTCCAGGTCATTAATACTAGTACACAGTCATACTAACCTATTACGTTCTCATATTACTTGGTTAATTATGTCTCTTTAGTTGAATTCTTCGTGCCACATACAAGCTTTTTGAGGGTGAGACTTCACTACATTGCTAGCACTTGCTATGACTGCCTGATATGAAGGAAGACACGAATCCTGCATGCATTTAACCCTTAAACTACTGCTTTGGCTCTGCATTTCCATCATGTTTGACTTGATAATCACATGTAATGTTGTCCATGAGACCATGAGATGGGTAATGCAAGGCTGAGAGGAAAGCAGCACCATTTGTTTGATGAAACATTGCACTTAGAATGTTTTGCAGTTATTTAAGGGTTAATCAGGTTCAGATACAAGTCCTTGCTTGTGTTTTAATAAATGCATGCCCTTTCGCAGCAGAGAAACATTGGAGGGGGGAGGGGGGGGGGGGGGGGGTCCTAATTATTGCACTTCTTCAAATACTTATGTTTCTCTTCTTTTGGAAATCTTAAAAATGCATTTTCAGGAGAAGAATAATGCATCTTTTATGATTTGTTTCACATAGTTTTATGCATTTATTGTGTCTCTTCTCACTTGACCGTGAACATCTACCCGTGGAAGTAAACGTACTTTGTTTTTGTCTTTAATAGTCCCATCGAGTCCTGTCAGAACTTCTACAAAGACTTCACACTGCAGATCGACATGGCGTTCAACGTGTTCTTCTTGCTGTATTTTGGCCTCCGTGTAAGGAGCACTTTGAAGCGTTGATGGTTTTGCTCTGCATCCTTTCTTGTGACTTAATCGTGTTCCTTCGTGTTCGCAGTTCATCGCTGCCAATGACAAGCTGTGGTTCTGGCTGGAGGTCAACTCGGTGGTGGACTTCTTCACTGTTCCTCCGGTGTTCGTGTCGGTGTACCTGAACAGGAGCTGGCTCGGTAAGGAGGGACACCGTTCTCTCAAACTTGCAGCTGTGAGGAGGTCATTTAGCAGCAGCATGTGACGCCACCTAGTGGACTTAAATAATTCTGCAGCTAAATGCAGCACATGAGGTCAACTTGTTGGACTCGTGGTTTTTAACATCCATGTTTTGGCATATTAAGGTTAGTTGTGGGGTGTAAAATCTAAATTATTCTCACAGTGACTCTGAAATCGAATTAAAAAACACAGCCTGGAAACTCACCAACGCGATGACTCAAAGGCTTCATTAGCTTTATTTTACTCATGCTGATCTCCTTGACAATATTATCGAATATTATACGACTGACAGGCAGATTTACTTAAAAGTCACTTTTGATCGATTCCACGTCTCTACAGTCCTTTTTCGCTCTTTGTGCTGCATTTTCCATTCAGGTGGCCTTTGCTCGTCCAGCAGCACCTGAAAAGACTCGAGAAAGAAATAATGCTGTTATTAAAAAGTACGAGTGGACATTGTTAAAAAAAAAAAAACGTAGTAGGCTTTGTTGGGTACTAAAGACTGAGAATAGAAGTCAATATGCTAAATTTGTGAAACTCATGTCTGGAATTAAAGGATTACTAGGAGTATTTCTTTCTTTCTTTCTTTCTTTCTTTCTTTCTTTCTTTCTTTCTTTCTTTCTTTCTTTCTTTCTTTCTTTCTTTCTTTCTTTCTTTCTTTCTTTCTTTCTTTCTTTCTTTCTTTCTTTCTTTCTTTCTTTCTTTCTTTCTTTCTTTCTTTCTTTCTTTCTTTCTTTCTTTCTTTCTTTCTTTCTTTCTTTCGGTAGTACTTAAGGTTCTCGTGGGTCCTTTTATCCCCTTGGTCAGCTAAGGAACTAACTCACAAAGGTGAAAATACCATTGTGATTTTTGGTTACAAGCATCATCTACCATGAAGACGGTGTGACAGCTGGACGGGGGCAGATGTTGACTGTTCCAGTGTGTTTTCACTGGCCTGCTGGTTTATGGTTTAAATGAGTAACATAAGTGGAAGCTGCTCCTGGATGCTGGTGCCATCTAGTGGACATGTCAGAGAATGGCTGGCTTTCAAACTTGAACGTTTCATTCACAATATTGTCATTATTTTTGCGTGCACATTGTAGATGTTTCTAGTGTCTGGACCAATGAGTCATAGATAGATGTTGATTTGTAAGGACTGCATAATTGTTATTTAAACATGTGTACTACGGTTTGATTTGTCATTTGGTTTACTTCATGCTCTCTGGTGACAATTTCATGTGCAAACATTTTCCAGTATGGTTATTTAGATGTTCCTCATTGAATTATTAAGGAAATAATTGGCAAGTTGGCTATTAACTCTGCTTCAGATATGCTCATGTAAACACAAGCTGGTAAAATAGTAAAATTATGCATTATTCATTCAGGCTCCTTCCTGTAAAATTTGTATAGATAGATAGATAGATAGATAGATAGATAGATAGATAGATAGATAGATAGATAGATAGATAGATAGATAGATAGATAGATAGATAGATAGATAGATAGATAGATAGATAGATAGATAGATAGATAGCTTTTTCTGTATTAGATTTCTAGTGGGAAAAACTCTTAATCTCTCTGTCAGTGAGCAATTAGTGATGGAGGATTAATGCATGAGTCTGTTTGGTTAAACTGAGGTCAAATGACCGGTGGGGTTGTTACCAGCTAAGAGGGATCTGATCTTTTCTGATCCACATATTTCAGCGGGCAGTCATCTGCCGGTCCTGCCATCTGAACATTTTGACACAAATACTCCTTCAGTATTTGCAAATACTCTCTTTTGTTAACATGCTCACATGTTCACGACAGGCTCATGGGTGTCGGCATGAGCCTGCACTTAAATGCTGCGTACGATATGCTCTCCAATGTTTTATGCAATCAAAATCTGTTGATAAATACATTAACAATAACCTTTACTGCATATTCTGGATGCAGCGTCGAAATTCTGACCTCTGCTGATGTAAAGCAATGAGCATCAAATTTATCTCTGCTAAAATAATCCAGTGCAACATTACTTCTCCAGATTAGATGTCAATGGTGCAGTAGCGTCAGGCTGCAGCTTTTTAAAAACTTTTTATTGGTTTATATTCTACAGAGAGAGGTTTAAAAACATAGAGAGAGGCTTTTAGTATTTAGTTCCAACTTAAAGGTTCATGGCCATCAAAGGCTTCGAGATACATTTATAGGGATGATTGAGGCAAACTGAAAACGTTAATAGTTTTGCTTTTGAGGTTTGGTCTTCACTTAATTCATCTACAAGGAGTTTTATTAAAATCAACCGTTAAATTTAACTCGTATGTAATAGCTCTCTCTAAAGGTAAAAATGTCAGATTAAAGCATTTGGTATTTAAAATATATTGCGTAGATGTCAATTAGATGTTTCTGTGATACTTAGTTGAGACAAAAGGGCTTATGGACTTGAATTGACATTAAAACATGACATGTTTCCATCATGTCCTTGAAAAACACTTAATTTTTTTATTTTTCTTTAATGCTCCATAATAGACTGGTACATTTATCTTGTTGATACTTACAGTCTTCATTACATGTTACATTTTTTTGGACCATGGCACCTTCTTTAAGGCTTTTTTCATCCTTTAAGTAGTTGACTGAGCATTCATTTTTTTTTTCTTAATATGTCTTAATATTTAATTGAGGTAAAAAAAAAAAAATCCTCAATAAGACTGCAGGTAAAAATTCTTTTTTCCTTTTTTTACTGCTCCTTTTCTGTTAATTGTATTGCAAAATCATCCAGAAAAATGACTCTACATACAATGTTCTTAAAGAAGCTGCAGGATACATAAAAAAAGTCAATATTCTGCAATATTTACTGCAGAGAAAAATATTAAAGTAATTCCTTTTGTTGAACCAATACATGTAGAGTAATGCACGGAAAGGGTTCAAAGTTAAGGCGGGTTTTCTTTCTTACAAAACAAGTGACACCCCCTCCCACTTTTTTATCTCAGTATTTTCACAGTCTGTAAAAACAAATGTCCCACTAAATATACTGAACTTGACACTATCAGACATGAAATACTTAGGTTTTTGTTGGCTGATGCATTTTCTGTATATTATAAGCTGTGACTAATTTATGGATCGTTATTGATGAAATCCATAAATTGCAGTGAACTTCGCACTTCTCCGTACGCCGCAGTTTTCCGGGCTTGTTTTCTTTTATGGCGGCTGCAGTAGGTGTGCGAAAAGAGATACACGCCCATCAAAGAGTGAGAGATGGTTTGCCAGCAGCAGTGGTGGTGTTACAGCGATGAGATGTAGGTTACATTGTGAAGCCAGCTGACGGGCAGACTCGCTGTCCGGCCTCTTTCTTTCCCTGGATGATTCCTAAAGAAGCTTACGCTCTAATATCCTGATGGGAAAAGGGGTTTGCTTTAAGCTTGCTGACTGTACCAAATCACCAAGAGGATGCTGTTGAAGGTCTGAGGTAAATCAGATCACAATGCTTCTTCAAAAAAGGTGCTGCTCTGGACGCCGGCCTGTCGGGTGTAAATGTCACAAAAGCACCCGACTCCTCCCTCGATGATTTTGATTTTCGTTTTTCTACCTGATGTCTGGTGAAGCGGATGCAGAACAGTGAAGAATAGAAGCCGATTTCAGACTTTACACGGGAAACTTTTTCCCTGTCATTTTTCAACATGATTCCTACTAAAATGTTAGTGTACAAGGGGCCTGATGGAGGCACGCGCTCTGAAACGATTTCTAACGCAGCAAGGCGCAGGAAATCAAGCGGAGAGCTCTTCCAGAAGGGCTACAGGGTCAGGATGGGCCACGGGCTGGTCACCGACAAAGAGGACCAGGAAAGCTTCTGCTTCACCCTTGGTGGATGCTTCCACGTAATCTCCTACTGGGGTAAGACCTGCAGGATATGGAAACGACGGGAATCGCTCACGGAAACTGTGTCCAGAACTCTTTGGAGTGTGTGTGTTTGTGTGTGAGAGAGCTGGAGCAGGTTCAGGATTTGCTGTGTGTTATGTTCCCCAGCTGGCAAACACTCACTTGAAATGATAAATGAGCTTTGGCAAGGCACCCTGTAGTTTACATCCTTTTAAAAGGATGACTTATTTAGAATTTTTTTAGCCGGAAGATTGGCTCTAATGCCTCGGATTTGTGTCTGATTTGGCAGTCGCACAAATTGGCTCGAGCTGGAAAATTTGCCGGCCCAATTAATACAGGTGGAGATGGATTATTTAGCCGCTCACGCGTCACAGAGGCGGCTTTTAATTGTTGCCATGGATGCAGCTTTCTTCATACTCAATTCACCCTATTAATCATTTGGCTTTTTAAGCGGAAGAGAGGCCTTTTTTGGCAAGTCATTGCATTTAGCTTAATCATCATTTTGTGGAAGCTATTTGAGCTTTTTTTTACACAAAGTCGACGTAATATCTAAACACCAAATGTTTTATTTAACGTGTGAGCATGAAGCGGGAGCTCAGACTGGCACCGGCACAGTTGATTTCGCTGCTCATGTCGTCCTTGAACTGCTGGCAACAGGCACCGGCTCTCACAAATACCCTCAAATTTCCGATTTGACGTCACATCTGTTTACTCATTCATTTTGGCGTGACAGCGTCCACCTGTCTTTAACTCTAATCCAGGTTTCATCTCTTCCACATTTCCGATTTTTTACCGGGTAGGAATGATGCTTGTATCAGGTAGATGCCGGTGCATCGCGAGGCTCCGGGGATTAAACAAAGACAGCTGTGGGTTGATGAGGAGCTAGTTGGGATTATGAGCATGTTTTCCTTTTTTATTTTTCGCACATATTCCAAAGTGCTTCTTTAATACAGTAAGTGCTCAGTGCTGCTTGATCAGTTGGGTTTTTTTTTTTTTTATTTTTATTTAGTTTTAATTGTTTTTAATCAATATGAATCCGTTGAAGCTGTTAAAGATGGATGAAGGTATAAAAGGTACGACGCCGTTGTTGACCCACAATGTCCCTGGCATTGTCTTAATTGTAACTAATCATTTCTGATCACTCTTTTTATTTCTTATGCCCACAGGTTTGAGGTTTTTAAGGGCCTTAAGGCTGATACAGTTCTCAGAAATTTTACAGTTTTTGAATATACTAAAGACAAGGTAAGTCCTCTTATTCTCCTCCTCTTATTTATGTCCTTGTCTGTAATGTTGGTTTCCCCCCCCCCCCACTTCGTTTATGAGCGGAGCTTTGATTTGAAAGACTCCCATTCAGCTATAGGTGTGAATACTGTTTTATTTTGAAGCAGAAACGAGAACTTTGCAGCGTATCGCCTGAGGAAGAATAAGCGGGAGCTTGTATTGGACTTTCGTAAACACTAACGTCAAGTTTAAAGCGTATTTCTCTGCACTGCTGTCAGCAACACGCTGATGTGCACAGCTGATGCGCTATATCACGCTGTCTTGAGTGAAACGGATTCTGTTTTTGCCTTACTGCTTAGAATTACAGCTTTTCGCACAGATGTCGTGTCAGGAAGAGCTTATAGCATAACAAAATGCTTTAGAATAATCTTCTTACTCTTTCACAGATGACAGGAACACACAAAGAAGTTGACAGAGGTCATGCAAGGACCTTATACTGGAATAGAGAAATAAAGCATTAGTTAAAGCTCCACATTTTATTTATGTGTGCATTAATGGAATTTAGGAAAAAAATGTTCAGTCAAATGTTTAGTCAAAACCCATGCTCTAATGTATTGAAGCATTTTGTTGTTTCCTTTTGTTTTCACGTGTCAAACAGCTCGGGATGAGCTTTAGTTTGTCACATTGGATCACTGTAGATTTCCCCTGCATGCCATCTAAACAGTCTGATTTAAAGAATTTCATTCCTCAGTGAAATCTAACTGATTTAAATTGGATCTCCTTCTAGATGAGATATTTATTCCTCCGCCAGCTGATACGTTATCCGGTTTATCTTTATCTTTTTGTGTGCTCCTTCTTAAAACAGCAACTCGATTAAGCTGGTGAACCTGTGCTCCATCTTCATAAGCACATGGCTGACGGCAGCGGGCTTCATTCATTTGGTAAATCACTGGCAGGCCTTTACGCTCTGTTCTGTCCTCTGTTCTGGTTTTTTAAAGAGCTGCTCATTATTAATTTACATTGCGCTGTATTCATATTAGGTGATCTGAGACCAAATCAGTGCAGACCAACAGTGAAATTTAATCTCGTGCCGGTTTTGGTGTTTGAGGTCAAAGGCGTTCTATGTAGAAATACCACTTATTATCACATGGCAGCAACATTTCAGAAGAAAGACGTAAGGGACATCAAAATGCTCCTTTACCGTAACAAAGTGGTATTAGAAGACGTGTCGGACTGTCTCCTCTCATTACCACGGTGTTGCCAGTGGTTTTTTTCCCAACAGAGTAGATCTTTGTGCCCCCATGTGGCCACAAATGGTATTGCTACATAGAGTGGCTTTAATCGTGTTTTTAGTATCCCATTTCAATAACTGAGGCTACATGAAGTAAAATGAAGATATGCGTTCACACTGACAGCATCTAAACCTGTACATGATCATACACAGAAATTGCAGCATTTTCTTCACTAATAAAACATCAACTGAAGCTTTTAACTATCATAAAAGTGATTTGTTACTTATGTTTTTGTGTTGTTGTTTTTTTTTTTTCCACTCTAAATCTCTACCTTACTTCCAGGTGGAAAACTCAGGGGATCCATGGGAGAACTTTCAAAATTCCCAGGCGCTGTCCTACTGGGAATGCGTCTATCTACTCATGGTTACCATGTCCACTGTCGGCTATGGAGACGTTTACGCCAAAACCACCCTGGGCCGCCTGTTTATGGTCTTCTTCATCCTTGGTGGTTTGGTACAAATACCTTTTGTTACTTGTTCCACTTTTGAAACCCTCCTTGCAAGCAGCTGTTACTATGGCAGCTGTTGGCAAACGTTGGGACTCACCACAGTTAGCTCCGTGTCATGTGCCGTATGAGATGTTGACAATATTGCAATTTATGTTCTGGAGGACTGTTGATGTTTTTCTTTGTGACAGTATTTTTCCTTTATGACATTTTTGGTTTCGTTACTACAGTAATTATAAAACTTACTACGGTTTCAGGTGACTCCACCTTCCTGCTTCCCCTCCCTCTTTCCAACAAACACAGTGGGGCTGATTTACTGAAGCTCAGCTTTATGGATGTAACAGTATCTCTACATCTAACTCTGCACAAATATTCCCAGTTGTATTAATCACCTGGATCAATTCTGGGATTTATAACCAACCAGCTAGTTGAAACAGAAAGTTAATTTAAAGGTCACTTTTTAACAGATAAAGTATTATCTGAATGAAGAAAGTGTAATAGTTACAGTGCTGAAAAAATTTTTTTAAATTGTTTTTGATAATTGTTTTAACCTAAAAAAGTCATACATGAAATAAAAGGCCTTTAAGTTTTAACAATGCTTGGTTAGACTTTACTCCAGCTGGACTCCATTTTCATGTTTTATTTATATTATCATGGTGACAGTAAAAAAACAACTAGATATATTTATATAAATCAGACTCAATTTGAGGAGATTGCGTGCGAAATGGTGCAAAATGTAAACATTTTAACCTTAAGTCAAACCATTAAAGATATGTTTTAAGTTGTTTTTTTTTTCTTTTAAAACATCAAGTAGATTAAATGAAGGGTTACAAAAATGTGATGCAAAATACAATTTACACATGCACACTGGAATATAGTTATTACAAAAAGAACCAAAAATCACCTTGTTAGATTCACACCTGATTTGAAATAAAATGAAGTCATCTGTTATTAAAGGCCACTTTGTTAATGAAATCATAGGTGTTTTAGTGTTTTGTTAAAGGGAACTTTTTTCTTATTGCCTCAAACAACGGTGGGAGGACATTTCGGATGCAGCGTGGTCCGAACGTTTTCCATCCATTTCGCTGCGCGGTTCAGATCAACCCAACATGTGTGTTTGTTGGACAAAACATGGCACCTAAGGTTTCTTCTTGATTATTATAATTTTGATTTTTCTACCGCAGATCGACATACCGCTCATCAGCTGTCATTTTTCTTCTTTGTTCTTCCAATACTGTAAATATCGGTCTTTTCATTTCCTTTTTCATTCTCATACTTATACTTATATATTTATAATGTAACTGTAACGTAATGTCAGCTTACATCCACACACTTTTCTTTCCAATAATTTGAATAAAAATAACGCTTCATTTTTTTTCTGTTAACAAAGAAAAAAACAAAAACTAATACTTCTGCGCAAGCAGCAGTTTTCAACTTTAAGACTTTAAAGATTTCTTAAAGCTTAAAGCTCTTCTTTTCTTGTCTTTTTTTTTAGTCTCCTCTTCTGTCTTCTATCTTCTCCTTAGGCCATGTTTGCAAGCTACGTCCCTGAAATCATAGAGTTAATAGGAAACCGCAAGAAATATGGTGGTTCCTATAGTGCGGTTAATGGGAGAAAGTAAGTATTCAAGGAGGCTCTACTGCCTCCGCCGCAGTAGAACCTTCTCTGCATGCCCTTTTTCTTTTTCTTTTCCATGCATGTAGGCCATGTTTGCTCGCTACGTGCCAGAAATTGCTGCTCTCATCCTTAATCGGAAGAAATATGGAGGGAGTTATAACTCGACCAGAGGCAGAAAGTAAGTCAAACAAATTGAATGAAAAAAAAAATTTCAAAATAAAATAGCAAACTTGTAATGGTGTGGTTTTGTGTGACTTGAGTGTCCCTCTCATAAAGAGGAGGTTCTCAGATTTATGCCTAACAAAGACATCATGAAACTGTGATATGAGATGTATTGATCTCAATTAGCGCTGAAGTCACACTATGACTGAAGAACTTGGCCATGATTCACGTGTTGACTGTTTTGCTACTGCTTTTAAATATGTACAAGCTGTCATTGCTGCCTGTCATTATCTGATTTATGATTTTACACTGAAAAGAAATCTCCACCTTAACAAGTGCATTTTGTCAACTTTTGAGTTCTAAAAGTTTTATTTTCTCAAAACAGCTGAAAAACTGCTGGACAAATTCATAGACGGACCTGTCTTAAAGTGATTTTTGGGAAGTCATTTTTGGTAAAAAAAAAAAAAACAAAAAAAAAAAACAACAACAAACAAATTTTTTCCCCCCACTTGTTTTAAGAAAAGTTAACTTTTATGGCTCAAACATTTTAAATGTCCTTATAGAGAAAGATATCTTCTCAGTATTATCATGTATTGTATTATAAATGTAGTTTTGTCCTGCTTAAATGTGCCACATGTAGGATTTTCTCACTGATTTAAAAACTGTGATCATCCACCGACTACTATTGAAAACGATGTCCCTTATCTGCTTGCAAAAGGGTTAAACAGCACCATCCACTCAAGCCTGTTCATATTTTACTGCACTACACCAACTGTATCCACGGGGGATACAGGTAAAAAACATTTCAAAAGTCAAGCACCTTACTACTGTCAATATCTAAAAAACAAAAAGACAACAGCTTTTATCAGGTACAACTCAGGGGTTAAAAGTTTGTTTTTTTTTAAATTTATAATATAAAGTATTAATCTGAAATATTGCCATCCTAGTTTGTTTCCAGTCCCCTTGATTACCAAGGTAACAAGTTGGGTTTCATCCCCCAGCTGATGTTCCTTGAACCTGCTTAGTCAGAAACACATAGTCTGTTTATGAAGTAACGCTGTGAACTCCTAAGTTATGGAAATATTGAATCAGAGCAGAAGCAGATTACGGATAAAAATCACTAACGTAAAGGAATAAAAGCATGTCAGGCCCAAACCTGCTCCTCCCTGGCCACCTCCACCAGCTCTTCCGGTTGAAGACCAAGAGGCCTTTCCAGACCGGCCCAGAGATATAATCTCTCCAGCGTGTCCTGGATCTTCCCTGGGGAATCTGAGCTGATGATACAGTTATGAAATCAGTCATCACACTGCTGCCGTGGATGCTCTGGTGCCACGTGCACATATAGACACCCCTAAGTTTGAACATGGTATTTGTTATGGACGAACTGTGACAAGCACACAAGCCCAACAGCAGAACAGCAGAACACCGCAAGAAAGAATGCATTTCCCTTATTTCCCATATTTATTAAAACGAATGAAGTCCACTACCAATATGTTAACAGCCATACGGGAGAAAATCCAACATGTTTTGTGGCTTCTCACGTGTAATCAGGCTGCTTATCGTTGTTGTACATGTGTGCCAAACTTGTGTTTGTGAATCACTCATGCAGTTTGTTTTGGTTTGTTTATCCATCTTCCCACCACATCTAGCTGAGCTCCGGTTTTTTATACATACAGGAAAATATGTCATAAAATTCAGCTGATTAAAATGTAATGAATAAGTATAGATCACTTCGACCTTTCAGCTGAAAACTGTGGGATTTTTACACCACTGACTCCTATAAGATGAGGAAAATTGCTAATTAATCCTAAACACATAAACATTAATCACACAGAGGGAATGTGCTGAGTTATTTTTTTAATATTAGAAAGAATTATATTAAAATAAGTTCAATTCATATGAAGAAAATGGTGACTACGTTGCAAACTCAAGCTCACCTACTTTTTCACTGCTGAAGATAAAACCCAACTCGTACATCCGGTCTGTGTGTCATCGCTTGCTTCATGCATGTTTTTAAATGTCTTTCTTAGCTTGAAAAACTTTTACTGCCCTGCTCTGCTTTTTTTTATTCTCCTCGCTTTGCTTTTGAATACTCTTGGCCTTAATCTTCAGTCTGACCTACACCCTCAGGTCTAAATAAAATCTTTAACTAAGGGAATTCTTTCATATTTTTGGAACTAAAAAAAAGCTTTTGTCTTAGCTCCCTTACTGAAAAGTGATTGAGAGTCTTGATAGCAGTTGTATTTGTTTTAAGCATGAAACCATGCCCTGCATTTTAGTTTTTTAGTAATATACATTTTAGTAATATGCAGTTATGTATGTGCAGTTATTCAGTGATTCCAAGGTTTTGTGTGTTACATCATAATCAAAATGAGATTTAAAAAAAAAAAAAAGAAAAAAAAGTCAGTTCCACAACATTATACACCATTTCTTTGTCTAAACAAAGAACAAAGTCCAAACGCAGAAACAGTGAAAAACTAAGAACTTCCTACTGCTTCCTTGGAAATCAAGAAAGGACGTACCAGCCAGGGACTGTTACTCAAATGCAGTTGATTAATAAAAAAAAAATAGAAGTTTTGGCAGTTTAGTCATCTGGTGCATTCAGGTGTGGGTTTACACAATGCAAAGGAGAAAAGACATCGGCAATGATTATAGAGACCAATTGTTGCTGTCCATCAATCTGGGAAGGTTTATCAGGAAGCTGCCAATCTTCCCAGGAGTGGACGACCCAGTAAGTTTACCCTAAAGACAGACTGTGCAATAAAAAAAAATTTAAACAAGAGCTACATCTCAGCCTCTACAGTCAACATTTTACATTCAGTGGATCACAGCAGCACAATTAGACAAAGACTGGACAATTACAACTTTTTTTTTTTTTTTGAGAATTGGGCGATGCTATGCACGCTACCAAGCCAAAGCTGAGCAACGCTGAGGCCAAACCAGGGCAGTTATTTCCAGTTCTTAACAGAGCCAATCCAGACCACCCTGGCTCACAATTTCTGACATTGTTGTGGAGCGAAAAATGGTGTCTAGGTAGATGGAGATTTGTACAATTCAACATCTCCTCAGTTTAAATTATGACTCTTAAGTATGCTTATGATATGCTTTTTTTTTCAGTTACACCTGTCACAGACAATAAATTTAACTTGAGCTCTCTTAGTGTTCACTAACTCACTTCCCCTGATGTGCTTGTCTTTGTTAGTACATTTATATTACATTTACATAGACACTTTTCTCGAAGGGGACTTATAATCAAACCACAAAGAAGAGGGGGACTTTCCGTATGCCAAAAGTGTAATTTCTACAGGAAAATGAATTGGATCCAATTTTTGCGTGTTCACTGAAGGGAGCACTGATCCTGACACAGCTGCATCTGTGACAAAACTTGTCGCTTTCTTACATTTCAAGTCTGTTAAAAGAATGAGGAACTAGAAAGTGTGCAATTGAATTTGACTTTGTAAGTTTAAACATCTTGCGTGAACTCACATCATCCATTTGAAGTAAGGTTTGGGAACACCGAGACGCTAATTCATCAAAGTCATTTGGCTGCAGTTAAAAGTCTCAAGCAGTTTCTTTACAAAGTAACTTTGTAAAGAGGAGTAGGCTAAAAGTCCTCTGATTTGAGTGACTAATGATGTCACAGAAAACAATTATTTCAAGTTACATTAAAAACCTGGTTAACATTTTACATGGGTGTCAATGAAGATTTGACTCACTTTGGAGCCTCAACTAAACCCCAGTGGTCACTTGATGAACTACAGGTTTTTGCACTTCAATGATTGCATCCACTTAGCAACAGATTGCAAATAAATGACTTAAATGTCCATTACATCCCAACGTATCTGTTCAGTAACAGATGCAATCCAACGGATTTAGCAACAGAAACCTTTGAGACTTATTTTTCTACACACTGCCTCTGCATTTTGACTTATTTTAGTTAAATAAACAATAGCACCGTATAATATCTACTGTATGTTGTGGATACATACAATTTTATAATTGAAAGAGTGTGTGTTTTTATGTTTTTTACAGTTCTTGGAGAGGTCAGCCAATATTAGGCACTCACTCTGCTGCGATTCTGGTTTTTGTTTTGCAAGAGCATGTTTCCACAGTTTCCACAAGTTTCTGCTGGTCCTTTGCAAGCATGCCTTCTTCAGTATAAGATCTACTCATGGGAAAGCCTTACTCTTCCTTTCTAACTCCAAATTAAGCTTACTTTGTATTCTTTGAGTTATTTCTGGCAAATATAAAATATCTGCAAGAAACTATATTTGACGACTTTACTTCTTAAGATAAACACGTCAAATAACTGAGTTACACTTTAGTTGTTAAACATAGCAATTACCTTCCAGTTACAGTTTAAATCAGCCTTCTGCTTCCAGGCAAAAGCAAGATCCTGAACTAGAGCCAGGATGAATTCATCTTAGTATACAGCTCCACATATTGGGGTCTTTTTTTAGCCTTATTCAGCCTGTAATGACATATATGTTAGGTGATTGGGCTTAGAAAAAGACAAAAAAGGAAAATATGTTAGTAAACACCAGATACAAGTCCAGCATGGGTCCACTTTTCCAAACATGCTTTCACTTGCATCTTCATTTCATTTCAGGCCAACAGCCTTATGCAAAACAAATGATGAATGTTTCGGATACTTGATCTAATGGGAAGCTGTGCCAAGAAATGTCTTGGTGCTATCTGTTAGTTTCCTTAGCTTGGGAATTATTATTAATTTTCTTACTGGCTTTGAATCAATCGGATTAACTTGGAACGAGTTGAATTGTATTCTTGAAGTGCTTCATTCCTGCCGTCATTGCTCGTTTGTTTTCCCTTGTAAATGATCAGACCGAGTATATTCAATTTCAAAGCTGTGCTTTTAAATGTCATGTTTGCACATGCAAATTTCCGAAGTGACATTTTGAGTAAGTTAAAACATACATGTAATAAAGACAGAAATAAATCTAAACTGGGTTTGTTATGTAAAGGGTTTGTGAAATGTGGGATTTGAAGCAGACTTTGTGCTGATTTTATAATCTCTATCTGAGTAAACTGATCCCTTATAATCTGATGCTGAAATCCACAGAGCACGCTGACCTCATCGAGTCCTCCCTCATCCCAACGGGAACGTACAACATCACTGCAAATGAATGACTTGAATGTTCCCTCTCATCCCCCCCTTACATCCCCTCTCATCTCAAATTAACCTTTTGGTTCCAGGAGAAAGACAAAAATGAAACTACTGTTTTGTTTGTTTGTGTCTTCTTGACCGTTTCTCTCTGCTTTTTAGTTTCATTTTCGTTCTGCACCTCGTTTTTCAGGCACATCGTGGTTTGTGGTCATATAACACTTGAGAGTGTGTCCAACTTCCTTAAAGACTTCCTACACAAGGACAGGGATGATGTCAATGTAGAAATTGTTTTTCTCCATAAGTAAGTATGAAACCTTGTTTTGCACTTCTGAAAAGGGAGAATAAAAGTGAAGTCAGACTCTACAGTAGATGTTTCAGATTTCTTTTTTTTTTTTTTTTTTTGTGTGTGCTTCCTCTCAGTATTTCCCCTAATCTTGAGCTGGAAGCCTTGTTCAAGCGCCACTTCACCCAGGTAGAGTTTTACCAAGGCTCTGTCCTAAACCCACATGACCTGGCCAGAGTCAAGGTAATCAATGACGCTTCTTCCACCCTAGATTAGATGGAAACTTTAATATTGCAGTTTCTCGTGAGATTATGATCGGATAATTAGGCGTTTCCCTTTTTCATATTTCTTTAGATTGAATCAGCTGACGCCTGCCTGATCTTAGCCAACAAATACTGTGCTGACCCGGATGCTGAGGATGCATCCAACATCATGAGGTCTGTAAAATAACGCTAGTTCTGAATTGGGGAAAGTGCAGCTACTGTGTTGAATTTTTCTTTCAGACGCCTTCCCAACTCACGGGAAGTCTGTTTCAGTGACAAAAAAATCACTGAAACGTCATTAAATTCAGTTAACAAAAACGGTATCACTACTATTACTATTACCTTACTACTAAACCTTGAAATGCTGCAGGCGCATCCTATGACAGCTTTAGAGAAATCAATAAAGCAACTTCATAAAGATGAATAAGCAAAAATTCCTCCCCATAGATGGACTGATTATTAAAACAGTAATTACATGTTAATGTCAAATTCTTACAGGTGAAGGCTCTCCTGCAGCAGTAATGACACATTTGCATAAAGCCTTTCTTTTGCAAGGAGTTTCAAAAGATTAAAAACTTTAGTAAAGTTATAATTAAATGTTATTTAGTTTAAGGTCACTACATTGATATTTTAGATGTTTCCCTGCTCCAACATACTTGATTCAACTGAATGGGTCATGAACAGACGCTTGCAGACCTGATGACAATCTGATGATGATCCTTTTATTTGTATGAAGTGTGTTTGATCAGAGGAACATCTAAAACGTGCAGAGCAGCTGCACCAGATGTACTAGTGTAAGTCATGAACGGGCTGGTAATCAGCATGAAACAACTCCTGTTTATCAGATTTTGATTTTCATAATGATCAAGAATTAAAAGAGAGGCTATTTATTTATTTACTTATTTATTCTTTTGCATGGAAATATTAAGCAACCCCGTGTTAGAAGCCACAGAAGTTTGTAATCTGCACGACTGATGCTGAGATTCATTCAAAGAAGTAGAAACTGACAGATAAAGCTTTTGCAACTGTTGCAGATGATCTCTCTGTTTCCTTTGTGTCATTCATCAGGGTAATATCTATCAAGAACTACCATCCGAAAATCAGAATAATCACTCAAATGTTGCAGTATCACAACAAGGTTTGTTTGTTTTTATCAGTTTGCTGACCTCATCAGTTACAAGTTTGGTCCAGCTGTTTTGGTTTTTTTGGGCCTTTTTAACTGGACTCCTCGTTTGCATCAGTAAAAACCAAAATGCAAACATGTGATTGTTTTATCTTGTGTATTTTTTTTTCTATATTTTTTTCTATATTCCTCTTTAGGCCCACCTTTTGAACATTCCAAGCTGGAACTGGAAAGAGGGAGACGACGCCATTTGCCTGGCGGAGCTGAAGCTCGGATTCATTGCCCAAAGCTGTCTGGCTCAAGGCCTCTCCACCATGCTGGCCAACCTTTTCTCCATGAGGTCCTTCATTAAGGTAAGCGCATAAGGTTCAACTGTACATGCTCACTGGATCAGGTTCAATGGTAAAATCTGAATAGATAATCGTGATCATCCCAAAGTAAACCTGCACGCATGACCGGAAGAAGAGGAGCTTAAAAAAGTAGAAAATCCCAGTGGTAGTTCTTGTTGTGATGGTGCAAACATGTCTTCTCTGTAGATTGAGGAGGACACGTGGCAGAAGTATTATCTAGAAGGAGTAGCCAATGAGATGTACACGGAGTACCTGTCCAGTGCCTTTGTGGGTTTATCCTTCCCAACAATTTGCGAGTAAGTAAAGTGGGAAACATGTATCATTTTTTTTTGGATGCAGATTATTTAAACATCGTACCAATAAGCATTTTACCCATTTTCATTGTTCATTGTCTCATCTCAGGACTGTTCATGTCGAATGAACTGATCGTAATTTTGTTTAGTTGCATTTTAGTCTTTAAATCAAAAGGCTATTAATTTAATCTCACAGAAAGAGCCGCTACAAATCACAGCAACAATTTAGAAAGGATGGATGATCTTGATTGTGAGCGGAAACAAAAGCTGCCGTCACACCTTTTTCCCGTCTCCAGGGTCTTTATTATTCATGCCCCATTTTAATGTTAAATACAAGTGCACACCATAGATGGACAAAATACAGCAATCTAAGATCATTATTAGTAAACTGCAAAATTGAACCTATTTATTTTCTAATGAAGTTCTTATTCTGTGTTTCAGACTCTGCTACGTGAAGCTAAAGTTGCTACTGATTGCTATAGAGTACAAGTCGGATCAAAGGGAAAGCAGGTAACCGGAGGCGCTCATATGAATTTCCAAGCAGGTGTGCTTCCTGTCAGTATTTTCTTACAGTCCTGAAGCTTCTTTAAATCATCTTCACTGTTTGACTGTAAACAAATGCTTTACAAAATGAGAGGAAGCTGTCATCCGAAATGGCTTATTCACAGACATCAGAGCATTTTCTGACTAATTAATAGGCTCGTTGGCGGGCTGGTTTCTTGGAGCGCAGCACAAGCTTTGTTTTAGTGGTGTCCCTGACGTCCTCTTTCTTATTTGTACTCTTTGAAGTGTCACTGCTATCCGCTTTCATCAACTTGACTTAATAAGCGGAGGCTGTCCTGCCAAATGAGTTGGTACAACTGCTCCTGGCAGCACGCGCCGCTGCGAGCGATTAGTGCAAAGCCTTGCAAATTCTGTGATGGAGCTTTCTGCTGTGACATGTTTGGTCTACAAATCTTCTCAGTACCCTGATCAACCCTGGAAACCATGTGAAAATGCAAGAGGGGACCTTGGGCTTTTTCATTGCCAGTGACGCCAAGGAAGTAAAGAGGTAACAAATAAGACCTGAGATTAAACCGTGTATACAAAGTACAAGTAGCTGTAGGTGGACCCAGAAGGACTATGGGGGGGGATCAGCTTTTTGTAACATGTGCAGAATATGCTTTGGCATTGTGTTGCTGAAATAAGTAAGTCCTTTTATGAAAAAATTCTGGATATTGTCATATGGACCTCTAAAAAAAAAAAAAAAAAAATATATATATATATATATATATATATATATATATATATATATATATATATATATATAGTTGAGAAGTATTGGTGCCTGCACAGATGAAAGTCATCCATGACGGGTGCTCATGCACCATGATGATGCTCATGCACAAGCTGGAAAATATGATGCCAATAATAGAAATAAGAAAATTAAATAAAGAGAATGAAAATATTTTAAATTGCAAAAATCAAAGAGCTGCTTTCCAGTTTTCCTCACTGATACCTGTGTCTGTGTTGAACTGGTTTCGTATTTTCTTTCCTCTGTTGGGACTGTAGTTTCATATTGCTACCAGCAAATGTCCCTGACAAACGATTTCAGACACTGGTTTCTGTTTTTAATGTGCTTCGGCTTCTTCTCGCGCGTTTAAATTCTTAAAAGTAATTCAGATCAGCACAGACATTTAATTACTTCCACTTTTGCCAGTTCTCTACCTAAAGGTTTCATTAAATTTGGCTCTGTATATATTTTCTAAACATTATCTTGCCCACAAATGCGCAGATGGACCCAGAGAGCCGACACCTTTCTCAACCAGTAATTATCACATCTTACACAGGACGTTTGTTTCTCTTCCACAGAGCACTGTTTTACTGTAAGGCTTGTCACGATGACATTACTGACCCGAAAAGAATAAAGAAATGTGGATGCAAGAAATGTAAGTGATCACACGTAAACACAGTATCGGTAAATTATCTGCACTCCAGGTTTCTTTAGTAACATGAATACCTGTCTTTTTATAAGGACCATTTAACCAACTGGATTTTATTTTTAAATTTTTGCTTGTTTGTTTTATAAGATGATTTTTTAAATTATTATTATTTTAAGATCATTAAAGACATTAAAGCAACTCTTTGTAGCTATACCAATTCTGCCATAACACAGGAAAATTCATGTGTCGCTTAACAAAGTGCACTTCTAGTGGGACAAAGTGTACAGGATGTGGTTAGACGTGGTATTACTACAAAGAGTGGCTCTAAGATAATGCTGGTATGGTTCCTTTTAATATAATTATACATAGGAGTAAGACCCGTTGTGCGAGTCCTAATGAAATGTCATGTCTGTTTGTTTGATTTCCCCTTTGAAAGAAAGCTGTGTTTATTGTTTCCATGTACTGACAGTTTGTGACGTTAACAGGGATTCAGATAGACTGTTAACACCACAGGTACCTGAATGGATCATGTGATTACGGACCATAAAAAACATCCCTTTGTTGTTCCTCCACTTGAATTTGCTTCAGTTTGTCCTGTTTCAAAAAAATCACAACTAACAGCTAACCTTCACATTTGATGTATTCTTTCCTGCTGCTTGGGAACGTGGCACTTTTTTTTTTTTTTTTGTTTTTTTTTCTTTAAAAAAAAAAAAAATCCCATTATAGTGATATATTGTAAGTAACAATGATTTGTTTCATTTCTGAAAACAGTCTGCTACTTGTGCCCCAAAATGATACGACCTGTTTGAATGCACTTTTAAATGTTGCATGTACTGCCTGGATCCGTCCCTGTTATCGTGTGCATGTCGCTTTGGAATTGAATATCAAAACATTCAAAAGAAAATCAGAAATTATGACAATTAGGTGAACACATTGGAAAAAGTCAAATTTTGCAGCGTCCTCCATGTATTATTGCCAGAATCTGTACTTCTACAACTCACCACTAGATGTCCCCGGTGGCCCATGACAACGTCCGTGCAAGAAGAGCAACAGCTAGAAAGTCTACGGGATGAGACATAAGAATGATCCATTTAAGTGTGCTGACAAAAGGAGCAAGTCATATCATAAATATACTGAAATGATGTAAATCAAACTTCATACTTTCCTTTAAGCACATTTGACAAAATGGATGATTAAACAAATGACAAATGTGTTATATAGTACCTGCTACTTGGCTCTATATAAGAGCCTTTTATTTGTCTGAGTTTGCTCACTGATGCAAGCAGTTTTAATATGACTTTTCTTCATTAACTTGAATGATTTTGCTGCTCTCTTGTCTGTTGGGACATATATAGACATTTAAGTGTGGTAAAGTTAAATCTTAATATTCACTCGTTTATGTCTCATGACATGAGAGGGGAGGGGTTGAAACCAGATGTGTTGTTTCTTCTGCTGGTAACAATAATCAGGATGACCTGACATGTCCTACACTGGTCCCAGGAGTGACCGAAACTGGATAACGCAAAAGAAGTAGATCTATTTATTTATTTTTACATCTAACATATCCACACTGTCATGGCAAAGTTTATCATGTGCACTCCCAGCAGCAACCTTCCTCTGTGCCCTGTCTACCTTTGTCCAGTCTTTCTCCAGAACGACCCTCAGCATTAACCTGCCTTTCCTCTCCTCTCGTATGAACCCATGACTGTAGCCAAGACGCCTGCCTACAAGAAAATGAGACTGGCGTTATGTTTTGATTGCGGCCGCTCTGAAAGGGACTGCTCTTGCATGCCGGTTAATGTGCGTTGTAACTTGGACTCCCCACAACGGGACATCCCACTCTCTGCTGTCTCTGTTAATGATTGCTCAGCCACGTTACGTGCCTGTAAGTTGTCGCCTTGACATTTGCTCCTTGGTGTCTGTTACATTCCCTGTGTGAACTCTGCAGCGTGTCTTCAGCTTGTGTGCTGTTTAGCTCTCGCAGCTGTGTCGTCCCTGTGATGGATATAGATGTTGCTGTGGACATATGATTTTGTTCAGTCAGCTGGTGCTCTTCCCTCTGTCGCTACTTTTGGAGGTGACTTTTAGTTATTGTGTTGCATGCTGTGTTTCTTCTCAAACTGACATATGGTTTCAGATCTAAAGATCCCTTTGCAAAGGTTTTGCAATATGAAAATAAGATTCTCCCACCAATGACCTGAACAGCATATTTATGAGAAATTAAAATAAGCAGCTATGCATGCCTGCAGGGGAAATAAAAAAAAATCCACATGCAAACGCAAACTCTAGAGCAGTTTTAGGGAGAATATGTATGTATTACCTCCAATATTTAGTTCTGATATAAATACTACTGTGTAATGATGTCCTTGGAGTGGCTAACTTCACATTTTCTAAAACAAGAGAACAGTAAACTCCATAAATACAGTGACTGGACAGCTTCTTTTTTTTTCAGGGATTGCAGCACATACTGCCCTTAATGGTGTCGTTTTTTTTAATTTGGTTAAGATGAAAGCTAAAACAAGCACAAAGAGTAAGATCCGCAACACATTCAGCAGAAAAGCTTCGCTGGAGACGTTTAGGTATTTAGTTTCTAGTGTTGCGTTTCCTACCAGTGATTAATTTGTACAGTAGCTAGAATGTAGAGGCACAATAGAGGTAGGTTTTGGGAGGGATAAGCGGTCATAGGAATAGTGCCACAAAGCTGGATTGTATTAGATGTTTAAAAACTGACTAAGTTGCACAGAAATCCTTAATTCAAGTGTGATTTCCCTTTAAAGCCAGAGGGTTTTGCACTGATGTATCACAGCAGGCATGAAGAATGTGTCTGAGCTTGCAGAGCGTTGATACAATTTGCTGGAAAACATTGTAGACTGTCATGCAGTTTTAGCAAATATCTCTGGATCAAAGACCATTCTGTGTGTAGCGGAGCGTCTCTGGGCGTTTTCACCCCTCAACATGTCTTCCAGGGTTGTGTGTTGGGAGCTTCGCCCGGCTAGCTAAGCTGGAGCACAGCTCCAGACTCGCTGTCAACACGGTGCGGGAGACGCACGGAGCGAGGCCTTATAAGGCCTGACATGGAAATTATGTTTGCATTTTCATTTTTGGAGTGCTACCGGTTGTCATGAAACTCAGCCTGACAGTTCTTAACCACCAGGCAGCAGAGTGCCCCCGCCCCCCTGCTTTCCTCTTGTTGTGGGACAGATGCTAGCCTGTTAGTCCTGTGACTCTGCTTGCGCCCTCCGATTGCAGGCGACAGATGCCAGGACCAGCAAGGTCCCTGTTTGAACATCGCTGTCACTGTCCTGCCTCAAGCTCAATTCATGACCTTTATTGTGAACAAGGGGTTGAAATAAGTCACTAATGAGCAAGTGTGGGATTCAAGGATCCAAAAAGTGACTCACACAAAGTTACACGCGTCCACGCAGGTTTTGTCAGGCGGGGGTGAGGAATGGGAGGCTGATTCTAGGAAAAGCCGAAAAATAAACACTTTGTACAAAAATCCATTGTAGGTCTCGTCATGCCTTCCACAGTAAAGTCCATCTAGATATCTGACGTAAAACTTGTTCGCTCTTTGATGGACGCGCTTAATATTGTAATATGATCATTCAGAGCTGCTGAAGTGACCAGAAATTACTGCCCAATTAATCAAATGCACTGCAATTTAATAATTTCTTCAGTTTCAGCTTGACAACTCTGACAGTTTGCAGTTTTTCCTTCATTACAGTAATGTGGAAATGTTAAAAATTAAAGTCAACAATCGACTTAAAAGAGATGAGGATGGAGATTTCTGACAGGCATTCGCTGACATTTAAAGGCCAAAAGATCAGAATGACTAATACAATAATTGTTATTTTAATTACAAATCAAAATATTGACGTAAAAATAAAAATAAAACTATTAGAATAAAAACGAAATAAGATGCTTAGTTTTGTTTACATAACTAGTCCTCTTTTTGCTGTGTTAAATGTGTTACGAGACGTTGAAGATTCGGTGTTAGAAGTTACTGACCCCACTGCTGAAAATCATACACCCAACTGGCATGTTTTATTTCTCATTGCTCCAACCTAGTTTTCGTCGAGAAACACTTAATTTTTCAGCGCCTCAAAAAGAGAAATCCCTCTGCCTTCAGTTCACTGTTGTCATTTCTAATTTGCTTTCATCACGACCTGTTTCTCCCTGTAACCTGTCATCCGTCTCTGCATTTTTTTTTTTTCTCTAGCTAAAAGTAGCTATAATGGATATATCAAATCAAGTAAGTTTTGATTTCCACTCCTTCTCTGTGGTCACTTTTCTCTTAACACCTTCATTTGTGCATCCTCAGCTATCACCGCTTGGACTGTCTCTAACCCGCCGTATTTCACTGCTGAGTTTGTCATCATCCATTGCCGTGTTTTACATGCAGAAAAACACTAGTGAAATACATTTCTTTGTGTTTTGGAGATCACTTGCGGATCGACAGTAGATGGTGCTACAGCTTCACTGTGAGTGAAGAGGCGTTAAATCACTGAGCAGTTCAAAACGTAGCAGACATGTAGATTAAAAGTAAATATGTTGAGGGAGTCGCAGGATAGAGCAGTTCAGATTTTAGGCATTTTATATATATATATATATATATATATATATATATATAAAGGAAGAACTGATCTAATGCTTTGTCAGTTGTACTTCTAGCCGCTCAGCCAGTGACGTCCACGTCAACAGGAGCTGTGATAGGCAGCAGATCTGCCACGTTGTGATGTCCCGGAGAAGTGCTGTGAATGTTTGACAGTGGGCAGATGAATATTGGAGGTCTGAAACAGGGAGGATAATTTGCTAGACAGCTGACTGCTGAAATAAGCGTCTCTCTTCTCCAGTTTTAGCTTCCAGACATCGTCTTAACTAAAGAAGCGTGCCTATTTCGTTTCATCTTCACCAGTTTTATCTCCTTTATAACATCAGCAAATGCTGAATCCCCCCCCCCCCCCCCTCCCCCAACCTCGACGTGAGAGGCACATGGCAGCTTGTGGCCGTTAATACACATTGTCACCTCCTTGTTCTTGTGGCGCAACTATTGCTGAAACACCTGAAAGCATGTTTATTAATTCATGTTTGTTATAAATATCAAAGTAAATGTCATATTGAACATTTCTTTGGTGGCTACGGGAGGTAGTTAAGTGCCGTTAAATAAGAATGAGATTTTCTTTTTATTTTTTATTATTCAGCCATTAGCATTGTTGTGCCAGAAAGAATTATCCCCTGAAACGGTGATTTTCCTTTAATTATGATAAGAGTCACTAGATGTTTTATTAACACAAACACTGCAGGTCTAACTGAAGTCAGTTCAAATCAAATCCTAACTTGTGTGTCTCTGGAAGAATTAAAGGCTTGGCCCACTGAAATCACTAAACTATTGTATTACACTATAAGCTTCCTCTTCAGATACCTATATATGTATTTTATTTTGTATTTCTATCTGTTCTGCCGCTAACCAACAAAATAGAAGTGAGATATGCACATTTATGTTATAAAAGGCAACCACCTTAAAACCTCTGCACCTTATTCCAAATTTCTCACGATAAAAAATAAAATAAAAGCATTAAGAGGAAACGTATAGTGCTTATGTGGTTTGGGTGAGCTGACACATATAAAGCAGACTGTCTTGGTTTGTATAGCTGCTGATTTTGACTCCTCTTTATTTAGCAGTAAACAACGACCCCCAAATCCAGTCGTCAGCTTATCAGTACAAGTCAGCTAAACTGCGCCAGAACTCGGCCAGCGAGGTCTCTAGCGGGGTCCGCAGTGGAGGCACTGCTGCGTCGATCCCTTTGGTAAACAACCGCAATGGAAGCTTATTGCCCCCTGCTGATCCGTGCGTCCTGAAACTGAGCCTAATGGGCTCCGGAGACCTGGTCCAGGTCAGCCGGCTACCAGGGGTGGCAGAAGAGGCCAAGCGGCTCCAGAGGGCGCGTAGCTTGCCGGTGAAATACAGATACCACCCCAGTCACGCCAATAACACCGCACTGAGTCAGAGGCAGTGTAAGGGCCAGACCCCCCCCCCCCCCCCCCCCCCCCCCCCCTCCCTTCTTGCCGTGGTGTGTTTGTCAGGCCTGTGCTCAACAACAGCACATCCAAAGCATGTGCTTGTCAGCCTGGAGTGGTTGCATGTGTAGCATTCTTTACTAATGACCCAGTGTGTGCAGCTGTCAGCTGTGAAACATTAAATATTGAACGGGCCGAGCACGATGTTAAGGGCCCAAGTGTTGGAGCATCTCCGTCCACTGGAATCACTGTGTGCTTCAACCATTTTTCAACTCCGGAGACGGTCCCAGACATGCTTTCAGTGCTGAAAACCATGCTGCAGAGGAGCAGGATCCTACGGACTTTTTTTAACGTTAACAAAACCTCCTGTTTTTAAATTAAAAAAAAAAAAACAAAGACATGTTCACAGCTTGAATCGTCAGTAAAAAGCTGCTCAAGTGCATTTTTCACCACCATTAACAAGCCATCCCCACTGACTGATGGCTGTTAAAGTGCTATTAGAGAAACTGGTTTTGCTGCCTGTCTTTATTTTACTGGCGACCGCCACGGCATACAGTTGTTTTTCCTCTGCTGCGATATTGCCTTGTAAAAATATTTGCCTGATTACTTTACCCGCGGGTTAAACCTCTCCTTCGCTCCCAATGAAGAGCTCAGTGCAGTTCGGTGAAGTGATAAAGACAGTGTCCAAGGGGCTTCTCAGCTGTACATAAATCACTCTGGCATGAGGACCAACCTAATTATGTGAGCCAAGGGCAACGCTACCAAGACGAGAAAGACCAGCAGCGGACGCGGGGTTCAATATTGGCACAAACTCAGCCCTCCTTTTGCATTTCTGGATCCTTGGTACTTACAGATCATTCTATTAACCAAATGAGAATGTGAGTTATTAGTATCACAGAAATCACCCTGTTAGGTATGAATAACTTTGCACTAACAAGGAATAAAAAGAATGACAGTATTGTAATGGCTCTGACGGTATTAGCGGTGCTTCGTTATCCTAATGATGCACTTGTAGACATGTGGATTACAGCAGCTCTCTGGCTCAGGGTGTCGTGATTCCACCTTAAACTCAGCAGTTAGCACGATGGTTGATAACGTCAGTTTTGCACGTGTGCATCTCCATACACAGCCATGCAAGTCATGTGCTAATGTTTCCTGTCTGCATCACCCTAATGTTGGAATGATGTCTGCTGAACACGACGTTGTCCCATCCCCTCCATCTCGTTCACACAGCTCACTCTGTCTCTGTATAAAACCCCTGCACACAACCCCTTTGACCTCATATTTTGCTGTGACGTCCGTTTGCTGCCGCTGTTGTTGTTGTTGTTGTTGTTGTTGTTGTGGGCTTGGCTCTTCACAATTCCCCCCTTGAAGCGGTTGCATTGTGTTGCAGTTGAAGAGGACCAGCAGTCAGCCCTGTCGCCTAAAAAGAAGCAGCGTAATGGAGGCATGAGGAACTCTCCGAACTCCTCGCCCAAGTTAATGAGGTAGGACACCAGCGTATTATGGAGAACATCTTGAGGAGCATTTTCTATGCCTCCCTTTTCATGGAAAACATGTCAGACTTGTGGAGGTGCTCTATGCCACGAGGTTTCATGTGACACCCAGAGACTGCAGCTCTTAAACAGGCCTGGCACTAATGACAGCGCCAGGCACTGAGAGAAGCTCTAAAGGATAACTAGCCTAAGGCTATTCATCTATTGTCAGATCCCTCTGAGGTCTTTTCAGCACGTAAGGCCACAGATGATATGTATAATCACAATGAAAAGCGAATTCAAATGCTACCTTGCTTTTATCTTGTCTCATGAAATTAAATCAGTGCTTATTGATCTTGACTGGAGATAATGCTGTTATTCAACAAGAGCGCATTACAGAAATGATAATAGTAATAGCCGGCGTCATTAAGTGCATGTTTTAAGGAAGCCATATGACAAGGAGGACCTTCACCCTGATGTACAGTATAAAAATAGGAGTTGAACAGACGTAACGTAATTAAAACTGACAGATGACTTTATGTTCCCTTTGTGAATATGGCTGGTATTTGTTTGGCATTTGGAAGTCAAACCCACATGCCTGTAATATTTAATACTATAACTTAACACTACAGATCAGCAATATGCAGTGACTTATTAAAGTGACTCTTTTTTTTGTACTATAAAGAGAAGTGTTTATATGCGTAGGTTAGCATTTCCTTTGATCTACAGCCTCCGTTTTTACAGGTGGATGTTTGCCCTTTTTGATTTGCTTCAAAGTGGGGCTCAAGTTGAATCGCTGCAGGTGATTTCCAGCCTCTCGGGTAACAAAACCAGGCTTTTCTAGTGCAATAGCCATCAGCTAAATATCAGCCCACCGAACCGATCCATCCCCTTGCTACGCTGCAATACAGGTGGATGTGCTATTCCATTCAGCGCCCGCTGCCTACATGCCAGAGAGTGAGTCGTTTGGTAGCCTAAGGGATACTTCACCGCAACAAGCAGAGGGGGGGAGAAAAAAAAAACCATCTGGGTGTATACTATATCAAATGTGTTTTTATAGGACCTGCGGCCTCAAGGCCTTTGTAAATAAGTAATGATCAACAGATTGGCTGTGGGTTTTGAAAAGCAAGCCTTTGTCAGTTTGCATGATGGGTGGGTTTTCAAAGACTTCCAGCACTCAATGTGTGTGTGTGTGTGTGTGTGTGTGCGTTGTGTGTGTAAGCTTTAGAAACTGAGGATCTGCATAATGTGCACGTCTGCTTTCTACTTTATGTCTTTCTCAGCTGTCATTACATTCCTAGAAGACACCTGACCTCGTGCTCCGCAGTCCTAATGTTTGACATTTCGTTAAATGCGTTTATAATGAAATTGAAAGCAGTGATCGGCAGTGATCAGTTTGAATATTTAAGACGTTCACAGATGTGGCAGCCATCAGTGCTTCTGCACCGCGTGTTGTGAAACAAACCTCACAAAAAGCTGGTTCCTGAACATAGTTTCATGTCTAGTTCCAGCAAACCCACGCGTCCTGTCTGGAGCTCAGCAGTGATGACCTCATTGATATTAACACCATTTCCACAGGCTCCTTGATGGGTTATAAGACACATCTAACTGTGGGATGTCAAAACACATTTGGTCACATCCAAGCGCCTTGACATACATGCCATGTCTGCTACAGCAGTGCTGAGGCAATTGGCAGTGTAGGATAGTGACAGGCTGTCATGGCTGACAGTGAGCGATAGCTATCCTGGCAGAGCTCTGCCTCACCAGTCATCTCCACAAGGACGAACTGAAGTGACAGCGGCTCAAATGAGTGAGTGGTGAAACATTTGACTTTTGATGAAATATTTAGCCAAGGTGTTAAACCTCTAAATGCTTTCACTGTTATTGGAACTTACATTTTAGTCTCAGCAGAAGCTGATACAGTAGAACGTGGCCACAGCAACGTTTGTCAAGCAATTAGCTGCTTTCAGCTGCACAATTTACGGCTGTTTGGTGGATTTCTGTTTTTGGGTGGGTCCTGACCTGGATACATGTGTTGGTAGTGATGCAAAAAAAAAAAAAAAAAAAAAAAAAATATATATATATATATATATATATATATATATATATATATATATATATATATATATATATATATATATATATATATATATATACACCTATTGTATGCATCAATAAATAGCTTTTCAGAATATTTTTCAGATCTCCCTAATTGACGTACCGAATTTAGTGTGTACGAACTGTTATGTTTTAAGATTAGAACCACATTGACAGATCGGTGTCTGAGAGGTGGAAAGTGCCAAAGACAACATTTCCTTCCCCAGGTACGTCTTTCCCTGAAAGGACATCCAGGTCTCGCCTCGGGGTATATGAGCCCAAAGGCATTTTTTTTAGGCTTTCGGTCTCATGCAGCCTGAGGGATGGTGCTTTCAGCTGACACTTTCATGCATACTTAACATGTTACTTAAGGTGGCATTCTCTTAAAGTACTCATGCGGATTTAAGAGATGCTTTGCTTATGGGGAGAAGACCTTAAGTATTATAACGGTTCTGAGCACAGATAGAAGCCTAGCTGACTGGGTTTTCAGAAGAGTACATGTTTAACTATGATATGAATGTGATAGAGATTATTTGGAGCACAGGGCGTTATGTTGAGCGGGACATTGTGTTGATGCGGGACATTGTACTTATAGTTACTGCTCTTTCCTACTTGCTTGACCAGCCACCCAAATTAACTTTTTGGGGCAATTTCAGTGGCACTTATGCATGAGTCCTCATATAAACCCGCCTCCACCCTGTTGCATTTTGTTTGCTATGTTTTGTGGCTGTTGAAGGGAGGGCTACTAAATGCATTTCACGAGAATCCATTTTAGTAAAGTGGATGTGGCTGATGAGGGTACTCTTAGTCAACACTGGTCTTGTCCACTTGCTGGCATTTTTTTTTGTCTTTTATAACTTATACTTTTGACTTTGTGTGCTTCCATTCAAAGCTTGATAGATTAGTGAACCTGATACTTTACATGCAGTTAGGTTGTAATTGGATATTATTGATACAACACAGTTGTTGGTATCATATTATTGATTATAAATCACACTGTGTTATTGTTTTACATTTAAATCAATGATTTCAAGCAAACTTATTTATTCTACTTAAAAAAAAAAACATTCTTATGCATTACTTGTTAGATTTTGTGACACATCATGCATAGCAGAAGAACATTCACATAGGTCACATCTCTTTGATCGTAATAGTCGTAATTTTGCTCATACTTATATTAATGCTAGAAAAATATTAAAATTATAACTATGACCAGCTTGGAAAGTGTCGTTGCATCTTCACACTAAGAGAGAGCAGATCATACAGGAACCCAGGAGCACGTCAGGAATATCTGGGATATGCAAATATCCGTTCACTCTCACCAAGATATCTGCAGTCCGGCCGTTGGCGCTCACGTTGTAAGATCTCGTTACCAGTTGGGTTGGTTAGGTGGAAGCTCACAGCTATGCTCAGCGAAATTAGCTCATATAGGTCTGTTGGTGTGTTTAAACTTTAATACCTTTCACTTTGGGAAGCAAATATGGTGGGGCAAATTGTTAAAATATTTAAAGTGTGGTCTGTTAAAGCTTTTACCATGAAGTACAGCGCATCAAAGGTTGCATCCGGTAAGGGGACGTAATTGCGTCTCCTTGCTCGTACCAGTCAACATGTTGTGTTGCTGCCATCTCCTTCTGCCTGGTTGCTGCTGATGCCACTCTGCTTGATGACATGGCAGCTTTGTCGGCATTCCTACAGACGGCCTCTGACAGCAGCAAGAAAAGAGGAGACTAGTTTGTACAAGTACAAGCTGCTTGTTTTTAAGTATTGTAGTCTGTATCTCCAATTTATGCAAAAGCAAACAATTTTTCCGTGGTCCTAAAATGGAATGAAAGTAATCTTGTCAATGGCGACAGTGTGTAGTGATTTTCTGTCACTCCCTCCCTCTTGTCTTTTTTGTCCAATTAGACATGACCCACTCCTCATTCCGGGCAGCGAGCAGATTGAGAGCATGGACGAGAACGTAAAAAAATACGACTCTACCGGGATGTTTCACTGGTGCCCATCCAAAGACATCGAGAAGGTCATCCTGGTGGGTCCTGCTGCTTCTTCCAGCACACGTCATTTGTCCTTGACACCCTACTCTTCTCCGCAGTGACAGATATGTCATGCCACGAAGCACCATCAAAGGTTGACAGGGCACTTAAACACTCTGTAATGAGGTGTTTGACATGTCATTTGCTATACAGAGGCCCTGAACGTAGAACATTTCTCGTTCTAATACATATGCCGTTTTTCAAATTACCTTCATCGTCTATTGCTGTCAGGAATCACGTAATATATTTTGCAGGGTGAGCAGGCTGAGTGAAAAAGGAGAAAGCACTAACATTTGCTAGAAAGCCCGTTTTTGCCACATTCCTGTCATAAAGCCTCTTTTCTTTTTCATCACTTTCTTTCCCTCTCAGACCCGGAGTGAGGCAGCCATGACTGTTTTGAGCGGCCATGTGGTTGTGTGCATTTTTGGAGACGTGAAATCAGCCTTGATCGGTCTCCGAAACTTCGTAATGCCTCTGAGGGCGAGCAACTTTCACTACCACGAACTGAAGCACATTGTGTTCGTCGGTTCCCTTGAGTATCTGAAGCGGGAGTGGGAAACTCTGCATAATTTCCCAAAAGTTTCCATTCTGCCGGTGAGTCGAGAGAAATCGACCCATTTAAGCGTTCATACCCATTCATACAAAAAAATGCTCAGATGAAAACATGTCGCTCTTTTTGAGACATTAGGAAGTGGGTGGTCTACAATGTGGCACAAAATGTTTGCACTGACTGACTTAAAATCTTGAATCTGTCAATGTTCCACCAGTTTTAAGGTTGGAATTGCAAGAATTTAGCTAAAGGTCTTTTTTAGTAAACTTGAGGCATGAGAAACCCCGTTCTGCTCAAAAAAGACCTATGAAAGGCTCCCACGGACCCTTGTGACACTTAGTAGGAGGAAGTGGGTATTGATCGTGGATTGAGGCGTAGATGGATGAACAGATCATTATTCTGCTAGTTATTTCAGTCAAGTTTAATCTTAACAGCATGTTTAAGGCGTTGCACATGTGGTGCAAGAAGTTAATAAAGCCAAAATAACTCCTTATCTCTTGGATGGCATAGGTGAGATAACAAAGTCTCTCCTTCGCGTCTTCTCAAAGGGCACACCGTTGAGCAGAGCAGATCTGAGGGCTGTCAACATCAACCTCTGCGACATGTGTGTCATTCTGTCAGCCAATCAGAACAATATTGACGATGCATCACTGCAGGACAAAGAATGCATTCTGGCGTCACTCAACATCAAATCCATGCAATTTGACGACAGCATCAGGGTCTTGCAGGCCAATTCTCAAGGTAAGAAATGCCCTATCATAGTTCACTGCACTGCCTGGAAGGGACAAGTCCCTGGCACAGAAGATATTCCTCACTGAGTGCTGCCTGGCTGACCTGTTGTTGCTGCATTTGACAGTAAACCCCACTGACTGTTCCTCAGGTTACTGCAACAACTGGTTTCCTCATAACCGTCTTTGGTGGGAGCTTGCGAGGCACTGGCCCGAATTCCTTTCCTGGCATTCACAATTGTATTTTTCATTATTTTGGGCAGCTGTTCTAACAATTAATACATCTTCCCCTTATAAATATTGCACGTTAGTGCTTTTCTTGATAGCAAGTGAAGTCACTCGATTCATGCCAGACAGTCCACAGTTACGCCCATTTTATGGCATTAAGAAAAATGCTTTTGGAAACCTTTTGACTTGAGGAAACGAGAAATAATTAAAACAAAAAAAAAAAAAAAAGATTGTTGCCAATTTCATTATTCTTCTAATACATGTATGACCTCATATTTGCCTTAGTCAGCAGTAAGTGATGGATGTCAAAACACGGACTATGTATAATACATACGGCATCACTGATTTAATGTGGTTACTTGTCAGTCTAAGGAAAGCAAGCAATGTCAAGTCAATTTGAATTCAATCTTGCATCATTTATTTTCTCTTTCATGGCCCCGTGCTGTACATGCTTTTTATGTGTGTGTGTGTGTGCAAAGGGTTTCCGTCTCCCTGCACATATACAGAAGGAAACAAAATGAGCTGTGTACCACATCTATTATATATAGAATATTAGTCCTTTACAACAATACAGAAATAGTGCACACTTAGCAGTGGCTGAGAATGGATGGAAGAGCCCCAGCCTGTTATTTCTGCTGATATGCCTGACTGTAAGCTGTAATGAAGTATTCAATATTGCATTAACAGATGTGCCTTCTGTTATTTTCTGTCTATTAAGGCTTTACACCACCAGGGATGGATAGATCTTCTCCCGAGAACAGCCCAGTCCACGGATTAGTAAGGCAGACCTCAGTCACGACCGGAGCAAATATTCCCATCATAACAGAGCTAGGTACGACTGCCAGACAGTTGATAGGCTAACATGTTTTTTTTTTGTTTTTTTTCTTAGTCTGTTAAATAGCTGTAAACGTATTAGAAAATATAATTTCTGCGATTTAGGGACTCTAAACGCTTGGCTAACAATACTAACAGTGGAGTTTCTGTGTGTGTTTGCCCCTTGTTGACATATACCAGTAACTGTCTTTCTCAACACCTGTCTAGCGCCATTAGCAAAGCAAGGCAAAAAACTGCCTGTGATTTCATTCAGTCAGGATAAAAGCAGTGGGACCAGCATACAAATGATAACTGAGCTGGGTAAGAATTGCCTCTGTCCTGTACTGCAGTGTTGTAACTGCCGCTGCCTCCATATCAGCTTTCTTTTGATTTCTCTTGCTGCACAAGAGGCTCAGTCCATTCCCATGGCATCACTTTGAGCACATTTTTACCCTCGGTTCTGGTTGAAATTGCCTGTCTTGTTTTGGCCTCTTATCTCAAAGCAAAATTTCTCCCTTTTATTTCTTTTTTTTTTTCTTCTTCTAAGAATTACAGTACCTTTGATCCCTGAGAAGTCCTTGTGGCTGTTTTCATAGCATCTTCTGTTGGATCACATTCTCTAGCCCATGCCCTTCTTTCATCTCTTCCCTGTCGATATGACTGGCATTTATTTCTGTCCTCACAGCAGGAGCAGTTCTCCAGCTAAATTTTACATCATTACTTTCTTCCAGCCACTGCATGTGTTTCTGTGCCGTGCTCAAAGACATCTTTTAAAGAAGATTCTGGGGCAATGAGATACTTTCATTTGACCTGACAGCCAAGCACAAGTAATTGGAACTTCTGTCTTGGATTTACAAGACAAACAATGGCATATTGGAGTTCCTTACACTGACCTTTGGAGGGATTTAAATTGAGGCCTGGAACTTTTGCAATATGCATGGTGTCATAAGTGTGCATGAACGGCCTGGATATGGAATGTGGCAGAGGCGAGTTGGCCACATGACTCAATCCAAATAAGAGACACTGTGTCATTTCAGTTAAACAAAGAGACAAACATTTTGTGCAAATTTTGACCATAAAATTGACTCAATATGTCAAAGCACTTAGGTGTAGGTTTTCCGAATACAGTCCATATCTGAAGCTACTGCCTGTTGTGCAAGACCGCTGTACTTTTGTGTCCTCCTTGTTCATGTATCAAGTTTTTGCCTGATCCATGCTTTTTCAAATCAGAAACAGTTCCGTGAGGTCCTGCTTTAGTGCAGCGAAAACAAACAAGCTGGATACCACTGATGAAATGCACGTTTAACCCCTCCCTTAGTAAATGACTCCAACGTTCAGTTCTTGGACCAAGACGACGACGACGACCCAGACACAGAGCTGTACCTCACTCAGCCTTTCGCCTGCGGGACAGCGTTTGCAGTCAGCGTGTTGGACTCCTTAATGAGTGCGGTAAGTCAGACAGATCTGTCAATGAGATGACTTTATTGATAAACTTAGTGATATGAAAGATGCAACACAGAGTAACTCCACAAGACCTAAAAAAAAAAAAAAAAAGCAAAGTGAATGACAAGGTTTGAACATGCAGTGTGTATGATGGCTTCATTTGTCTGCCTTTCAGTTTGAGTAAGGTTAGAACAAAGCTGCCTTCAAGAGGGCTTCAGTGTAGACAAAGGTAATGCTACCTAATGGACAGCCCTCATCCATCATCTTAGTCAATAGTGCTGTCAACAGCCGAGGGAGATGTCACTTTGCTGTGCAAGCAGGGGTAGACAAGAGACTGCAGTGCAAGGAAAAGGACAGACATTTCCCCCTCATTAAAATCAGTAAACCGATAGCTGGAACCTGCTCTAAGCTGATTCTCCACTCTGACAGTAGGATTACATACTGCAGGGATTAGATCCAAATGCCAGATATATTCAATCTGACCAGCACTGCGAAGAAGCAACTGTAGCGGCGTTTGCTTGTGGATTTACCCTCTCTATGTTCATTCCTTTAGACATACTTCAATGACAATATCCTCACCTTAATCCGGACGCTGGTAACAGGCGGGGCGACACCGGAGCTGGAGGGGCTGTTGGCAGAGGAGAATGCGTTGAGAGGTGGCTACAGCACACCACAGACGCTGGCGAACAGGGACAGGTGTCGCGTGGCACAGCTGGCTTTGTACGACGGGCCCTTTGCTGACCTGGGGGTAAGTGAACGGCCCAGTCGCTGAAGGGTTAAGGCCATCTCTGTCTTATTATATTATGGAAACTGCCAGTGGTGGAATAGATGGAGACTGATTGGGTTGACTAATAGAGTTGGTCGTAGTCGAGATAAGACACGGGGAATCCGAACAAAGAGGAAAGTGCTGACTTTCATTTTCAAATGGTTATGCATGACTACGAGAAGTCAGTGATACAATGTGATACTACACGAGGTCTCCTCGTTTAAAACATAGATTACTACTTATGTTTTAAAATTAATTAAAAACATCATCAGGAGCAGACCATGTTTTACTGCATATAAAACAGAATACAACCATGAGGGTCTTTGCACATTAAAAATGAAGTGTATAAACAGGTCAAAATTGTGGATAATTCTGAGGCAAAAAAACAGTGCAAGGGTCGCTTGAAGAAGTCCTTCAGGATGCCTGACAGATAGTTTGAAGAACTGCTGCGACAGTTAGCCCCATGCTTAAGGAACAAGACCCGTTTGAGCGAGCAGATTGACCCGGAGTAGCTGCTAGTATGAACAAAACAAATAACACGCTCGCCGTGTGTTTGCAAATAGAGCGTTTTTATTTCAGCTGTGATTCGTCAAATGTGTTTCTGTTGGAAAAATGGACTTGTATTTGGAAAAGGAAAAACACACACTAACATCTGGCAACATTACATTGTTGATGTGAAAGCCTGCAATGGCTTGATATATATTACATTTTATAAGTTACAAAAGCAGTAGTATCGCCCCAACCCTACCTTTTGTAGGTGACATCCTTTGGCGGCGTCGGGTTCCTTCCAGCTTACAATAACAGTTCCCGCCAACATCCCAGCACACAGTTTAATGTGGCTGCTGTTATGAACTCAGTCTTGATTCACTCTGAACATGACAAAAAACTGCTGCCACTGTCTGTTTTGTGTTGCTGTTTTGCAGGATGGAGGCTGTTACGGTGACCTCTTTTGTAAGGCCCTGAAAACATATAATATGTTGTGTTTTGGCATCTATCGGCTACGGGATGCACACCTAAACACACAAAGTCAGTGTACCAAACGGTGAGTGGAGGTGATCTGGAACTGACAGGAAAAAAAAAAAAAAAAAAAATACAAATCACTTCCTACACTATATTTAGAACTTGCCTTCAATCTGCGTGGTTTCTCCCCCAGGTACGTCATAACCAATCCACCGTACGCGTTTGAGCTGGTGCCCTCAGACCTGATATTCTGCCTGATGCAGTTTGACCACAATGCCGGCCAGTCTCGAACCAGCCTTTCACACTCCTCTCACTCTTCCCATTCTTCAAGCAAAAAGAGCTCCTCAGTACACTCTATCCCAACTACCAACCGTACCAACCGCATCAAAAACAGGGACTCCCGAGACAAACAAAAGTATGTGCCCGTCTAAAGTTCTGACTGTCTGACTGTCTGTGAACAGTGCCTGCCAGCGGTGTTGTTCTGTGTGTCTTTTCGCTGGGTCCAGACTATTAATGCGTCTGGTTGTTGATGTGCCGTATTTCCTCGAATAAAACAGTCTTTTATTTACATATAAGTGGTCCAGGCCTTTTTACTGTAAGAGGGGGCCCTTATTTCTAATTATTGTTATTGATGGTACGACTAGTCATATTTTTCTACATATAACGTATATATAAACTCTGTGAGTGTGTGTGTATGCGTTTGCATGCGAGTCAGCTGGATAGATGTCCAAAATTATGTCTTATTTGCCTCCAGAATTCGTCGCCTTTTCCAACCCTTCTGTGAAGTTTTAATCCATCTGGAAAGACATGCTTTCCAAAGGTTGAACACTAGTGTGTAAATGAAACTTAATTGCGGACTTCAGTCTTCGGTAGGAGATGTCCCAGTCAGGAAAACCCAGAGTCAGGCAGATTTTGGGAACACACGATTAAAATGTACAGCCGTCTGAAGCCACACCTCCAAAGCACATGAACACGCCCAAAATGAACTAGTGTTAGGTATCAATACATTTATCTGACAAATGCGTATTCCCAGTACAAGTAAATGTAAAAAACAGCATGTTTTAAATTTCTTCCATGTGCAGTCTAACAGCAATCATGCCTTTGTTTATGTTTGTTTGACCTCCCTGCCTGGTCTGTTGGGGGGACCGCAAACCCGCCACTATAAAAGCCCAGACTTTTTATCTGAAACTCAGTTTTTATTTGAGGAAATATGGCATCTGTGTTTGTCTACATGTGCATGTTTGTGTCACTTGTTTGTCTTATTTTTAACAAAACAATGCATACCTAGCGTTTCAACCCTCAACCAGGACTGGCCCAATGTGCAGGTCAGATTAAGAAACTATCAGGTATTCTGTTTCTCCATTTATTTTATTTTATTTTATTTTTTGTGAATATTTCTGTTGTTTTTGTGTAGTGGGGAATGCTTTCCTAATTTTTAAGAGGCATTTTGTCACTGATTGTATTTATTTTAAATGCATCTAAAAGCTTGATTCGTTTCAAAATAATGACAATAAGCAAACAATATTCTCATTTCAGCACCCTCTGGGGCAGATTTACTAAACTGGCCAATGTACAAACAAAAACAAACACTGTAAATAGGTGTGTGGAGTGAGATCTAATTTCTGTAATGACCAAACGGTAACCGGATGTTTTAGATTCATAAACGACCGGATCTGTGCAGAATCAGGAACCTGCAGCTATGAAGACGCTGCATATTCCTTCTTGTTTCAACAAGGCACATGTAACCTTGAACATGTTAACAGTGCAGTTAAAAGACACAAGTTACACTATTATGCAGCTCGGATAGAAAAAGAGCATCCGTTAGGTCCAGTTTGATAAATAAACTCCTCTGTGAGTGTGGTAAGACCTTCCTCTTCAGTTTAACTACATTTAAATTAGAAATTTTTTTCTAGGGTTCAGGATCAAAATGCACACAGAAGTGCCGAAGGAATGAAGGAAACTTGCTTACATGACAGCCAACCTTTCTAGAAGCCAGATGTGCACCTCTGGGAGCACATTAAGCAGCTATTACTCTGGAAAATGAAGGCATGTGAATGTAATCCTTCCAGTGTGTCACCGCATCCTCTACTTCTGCTAACAAACACACAAACCTGCAAATAGTTTTAATGATGTCACAAGATTAAATCTACTTGCATTTTTACGTGAATCTTTGAATACCTCAAATGAATTTACACAACTGGAAAATCCATTTTCTTTACTCTGTGCTATAACTACAAAAGCCACTTAAAGAGCAGTGCTAATGAGGGTTCACAAACTAAAAGTAAATCTGCCCCTTAGAGTCAAGTAAACATGCAGAGGAAGCTAAACTACTTACTTTGTTTCAGTCCAAGTTTTAATAAATATATCTAATCAATTTTAATGACATTTCGGTTCACATGTCTACAACTGATTCATTACTGTTATTATTTTAAAATGCCATGTTTGATGTCACTTCCGTGCCCTTACCTGCACACACAGCAAAACAGTTTTAGACAATCTAGTTTTTGTTCAAATGTGGGGAAAGTTTTTGAAAACAAAACAAAAGTTTGTTTTAAATATTTTATATTGGCCCCCTGATCCTTTATGCGCCTCCTGTTACAGTTTGAGGTGACAAATATTTTAAGACCCTGACTTTTCTGCACTTTCTTGTGTTAAAGAGTCTCTTCTCACCTGTGTTCACCACTTCGCATCCCAGGTTTGGCTCTGATGACACATGCATTTGTTTTACTTTTATTTATAAGTGAACCTTAATGTACTTGAACAGTTCTGCACTTTTAAATTACATGTCTTCAAAGTCTATGTCATGTCTATGGAATATTGCACACCTTGTCCTCTTAATGCCTTTTTATTTCCATTAAATTGGTATCATTTTGATTAAATGTTACCTGCTGCCATGAAATATTAATTTTGTCAACAAGTTATTCTGACAGTAGAAGCTGTTACTGCTCTTAATAAAGTTACATCATGATTATAATTATACTGTCTTCACATGTAAATGCAATTTTTTACTTGAACTGAAGATTTGTTAGATATTTTATTTTTCAAGACATTTTATTGATTGTAATTACCATTTTTATTACAAAGCTACATGGCACATTAACAAAAGTAACAGTGACAATACACAATAAAATCATGATTCAAAAATAAATAAATATATAAATAAATAAATAAATAATAATAAACAACACAAAATTATATAGGCCTGCAGTCAGCACACAATTCACTCATCCCCACTCTGCCGTACATGCAGCTTATGCATCTTCTTTAAAAAAATATTACTATTAAAACAAAGGGGAAAAAAAAAAACAACAAACAAAATAATATGTAAAGATAAAGTAATTGCATCTTTGGTGCAGTTCAATTCATAGCAATATTAGTCCCTATAAATCTTTTCCAAGACAGAGCGTTCAGTTACAGGTAACCTTCCTAAACCTCTTATAATAAAATACAAGCAACTAAGAGAAGCATGTGTCCTGATTCAACGCTGGACACCTGCCCTTAAAGGAGCATGGTGCAAGACTGTAGATTAAAATGTCCCTAAAATAACCTAGCGAGTGAGAAGAAATAAGTGCAGTCGTGCAACAAAAATGATCACTATGTATTCGGCTGCTGAGATATCTCCCGAGTTAGCTGGGTAAATAACTAGCTTTGGGCCGTCCAGTCTCGTAATACCGGTTCCTGCCATGTGTGGCAGTAGTGAGCACCACAGTGACCTCAGAACAACATGATGGCATAAAGAAGTCGCATGGTTTGTGGGCGTACTTGAACTTGTTGTCAGTCATGTAGAGACGGCCCTCAAGTGACCATTTTAGGATAGGTAAACGGAAACAGCAAGGACGGCTGAAGAAAGAGACTTTCCACCACCACAACCACCCCATATGGACAAAAAAGCCTCGTTCAGAAGCAAATAAAAGAAGCAGATACAAACACGCCTAAAACCAGTGTTAATATCAGCAGTGCTTTGCCCCAATGCAGACAGCTCATGGACAGCTAAGAAATTAAGTTTCATGCAGAACTTGACAGATTTCTTTTAGATTGGTAAGTAAACCGCTGCTAATTTTTTTTCGCAAAACATTGCTGAGGGTAGAGTAAGTCAACGCCAAAAAGCACAACTGAGAAAGACGACTTGGAAATAGGGATGGTTTTAGAAAAGAAAAGTGTAACTGATAAAAATGACTGCACTCCTAGTTAAAGATTTTCATTTCTTTGTCACAGATTCTCTGTTTTGATTCTTAGATTTGGGGATTTGATGATCAGACTTTGGGTTTTGATCTGCAATGCATTTGGTGTTGAATTGACGAGAGGGGACCATTCGTTTTCTTGTTCTTACGTGAGGGTAGACCAACTCACTTTGCGTAGCTATACTGCCCCCATCTTGATTGGAGTGCAGAGTATAAATTGAATTTATTATTGACAGGTATGTCTTATATCAAGAAATGCCAACAATTAGTACACTTGGCCTGTAATTGAGAAGGTCAGTGAGCAAACTTCCACGTGCAGTCTCCATTGTTAAGGTAAAAACTCATGTTTAAATGTTTTTAAATGATATATCTCTAGTTCAGTGGTTCCCGTCTGGTCCAGCTTCAGGACCCACCATCCATCAAACTTTAACGACAAGCCGCGACTCAAATTGTGAAAAAGTTCCCATAAAAAAAGTTCCCAAACTTATTTAAAGAAAAGATAGTGCAGTTTAAACATCACATAGTGCAGAATTAACAGGGCTTTCATGCACAAACGTGAAATAAAAAAGTGCAGTAACTGAGAAGTGCTTTCAAAAAGACTCAAAAAATATATAACTATAGCTGAGTACCCACTTACTGAATAAGCACTTTACTAGTAGAACTATTCAGTTGCTTAAATCAAGCTTTAAATACAGGGTGGAAATCACGATCAGAACACCTCAGCAACAGCTATTTTTAAAAAACTCAGCTGGTGTTTTCTTGCAAAGTACATGAAATAAAAAGTGCAATAACCGAGAAGTAGTTCTAAAAAGAGTCAAAAATATGTAGCTTTACCTTTTACCTGTGACAAAGGCACTTTTGGGTCCCAACCTACCAGTTGAGAATTAGTGTTAGATTATATGTCACTTGTACACCAATATCTGCTCTTTACATAAAAAATGTAATTTTATATAATTTTTTTTGACACGCCAATAATAATGAAAATTCTCAACACAAAATTATCCCTGCTTTTATGATCTGCATTGTTCTTTGTCACAGGGTTATCTGGAGTACAAATGCCTAAAAATTTTAGTTTATGGAAACAATGGGAGTGGAATGTAACATACAAGTATGTTTTAAGTATTTTTCTGTTCATCGAGAAAAAGAAGAAAGAAAAAAAGCTCTCAAATCACAGCAGCTGAATGACCCTCAAACATTCTTTGGTTAGTAATTAGCTCTCTTTTGAATTAAAAAAAAAAACAAAAAAAAAACAAACAAGAAAACATGCTTATTCATTTACATTTTACCCAATACCATTTATTGAACCCTGGATATGTTCCTTTTTATTCAATAACACACTCTGTATGTTAGTTGCATGCTGGTCTTAGGGTTTTGAATTCCACCTGAAACGTGGACGTCATCCTTCCAGCTGCCTTAGCAACAGGCATGGAAACGTCATGGCTGCTTGACACATGCTCCAGTTGCACAATTATAGCTTGTCAAGATTGTCTGATATGATCCATTTCGTTTTTCCTTAGTTTGGTTACAGCCTATTTAACCTTCTCTACATTCATGTGTAATGAGATCATGTGCACTTTTTTTTTGCTTTTTGCTTTCAACCATCATGCTGTACAGTTTTCTGTTATTAATGATCACAATCCTCATTTAGCTTACATATAGTGTACTACTTTCTTTTTCCAAAGTGCAACAAGGATGAATAGAGTGGGCCAAGGTATGGAAGTGAATGGTTATGCATGATGCTAAATAATACACTGAATACGGTCATGTTGTTCGCCTTCTGAATGAAAGCCAAGTAATTTTGTCTGCAACAGGACCGCATGTTCAAGACTTGCGCGACACATCTCACCATAATCTTTGCAACTGAATGGTCTGATCCTGCTTCACTACATTCTGTATCATGTGATGTCTGATGTTTGATCACTGGAAACTTGTATCTTCCTACATTTGTGTGAATGCACTGAAGCATCACAATCCTAGTTTTAAATCAAGTTTATGAAAACGCATGATGTTGCCAAGTGTATTGTTTACCAGTGACATACAATGTCAGACTGTCAAAAGGTTGTATCCAAGACTCTTCATAAAGTCAACAAAACTGTTCATGTATCAATGAAATGCGTGGTTAAAAAATACAGGATTGACTTATAATATGACACTGAAGACTGAGGGGCTGATTTTGATTATCTGGTTCCCTGCATGTATGTGGACCCAGTCGAGCCGCATGTTTCAACAGCAGAATGACAAATATAGGAAAAACTATAAAAGATTTTGGTAATGAAAATAGTGACATCAACACTGGGAGGACTGGGACATTTAGTTATATCTATCGGTTCACTAAAACCCCACTTTGGATTATTTATCATATCAGAATTTCTATCTATCCCACTCACAATGCTCTGTGTGCACGTAAAACACAAACAAACCAATATGATGACACTGAAACAGTAACTGGCCTCCACATAGCATTAACTATCTGATGTCCCCTCCCTCTTTGTCTCCTCATGATTTTGGCTCTTTCTCAGAAAAGACATGGTTTACAGATGAACCAGAGAAAACCCACCTGAGGACCATACAGATCAAGCCTGTGAATACTCCCGCCGTCAACCAAGTCAGTCTGAATAAATCCACAAACAGCTCAATACCACCCATCAGAGAAGCAGAGGACGAGTGCTGAGCTCTGGACCCACGCGGACACCCGGACAGCCCGGACAGCCCGGACTCCCAGAGGAATTCATGTCTAGGTGTCTGCATAGGACTTGGAAGATCTCGTTTTCTGCAAACATAAATCATCAGCTGACATTAGACAAGACAAACTGCTTTCCTCCTTCACCTCTGCAGCTAATTTAATATTTGAGCTGATTTAGAACCATGAAGACAATCATCATAGTGAAATGTTGCTATTATTATGCACAGCTTCTCTTTAGCAGTGAGCAGACTCCAGGACTACTTTTGTTTTGTTTTTGTTTTTTTTAAGCTTTCTTTTAAAAGAGGGTCACTTGAGTAGAGCTATCTCAAAAATTGCCACTACTATTAAAAGAGATGATTATTATCAAGATTTGACATTGTAAAAGTTGCCTTCTTAGCTCTCTGTGAACAACTGCTACAACTGCGTCAAAGTCCCCTTGTATTGCAGTTTATTCTGTACAGTTTGTGTATTTTACACCCAGCTGCAACCCCACCACAATGGCAATAGGGGTGACTGATTCTCAGTGATTTCTTTGCCATTTGGAGCTAATTCACAACATTTGTGACGGTTACGATGGCCAGTGTCCATATGTAAATGGCAATTGGCCTCAGCCTTATCGCTATCCATTTATATTTGTCTTATCTTTGCCTTTTCAAGTTTATAGACATTTTCAAGCCGCTTTTTCTCGTTGCAATGTCTGAAACTCTTCAACAGAACAGTTTCTCCATGGTTCAAACATTTTAAGTTTTTTTTTTTTTGTTGTTTTTTTTTTTTTTTTTAATTCTTTGCATTTTGGTCAATAGACAATTATGATAGAGCTGTTTTGTTGTTGGTCTCACATGCCTACTGTTACAGCTTAAGCGCTAGTCATACGTATAAGACACTAAAGACAGCAAATCCAAATAATCATGTCAGAGCCCGACGCCATATTAAAGTCTGTAAGCAAGTAATGTCAGAAAGCCGCATATCGCATGAAGTGGGCATCTTTAAGTCCTCCCTTGGCTGTAAGCACTGCCTGACACAGGATTGTCCTGGAGGCCGTGAGGCAACCTGAATGTACTCCATGAGCAATCTTAATGCCAGAATCACAGCTTTTAGTAGATGTATAAAAAACAGCTCTATCATAAAACTGACTTTGACTACTTATGTGTTGACAACGCACAGTGTTCCACCCTGGTGAATGATTATTTACCTTGAGCATAAAAAAGAAAAAAAAAAAAAAAAAAGACGCTTATTTACATCTGATGAAGGAGCCATAATTTGTTTGTGTTTCCACAGAATGAGTGTGGTTGGTGTGAATCCTGTCTTATTCAAGTTATGGAAATATTCCTGTATTGGCACTGATGTCACTTTATTATAGGAATAAATGGACAGAAAAAAAAACAAAATACAGCAGCCCATGAAATTCTAAATTCTTACCGCTAAAGTCCACCCTACGACTGATGTTGGATGTGTGTTTGAGGGGGTAAAAAGCGGTGACATTGTTACTGGCATAGAGTACATTGATCCCTCGGTGCCAGTAACGTGCCAGGCAGTGCTGAAGCCAATGGAGGACTCGAGGAGGGCCCACTGCTGCGAAAAGAGGCTTCTAGTTTAGTTCTTTCAATATAAAGCAATCATTTCCTGGATATGACCACAACTGAAGTTAATTATTTCAAAAGTCTTAAAACTTTTCTTTATCTTATTTTAACTATCCAACACCATGCAAAAGCGAATCATTTTTGTGTAAAAAAAAAAAAAAAAAATCTGTAAAAGTTAATGTAAAGTAATTCTTTGTAGTGTGTTATTGTTTAACAGTACCTGCGGGGTTGAGAGACATTCATTGCAGACTAGTTTGTATTATTTTGGTCAATTTTCTTTTTTAATGCATTGGCTTGTCAATACAATGGCAGTCTGAAGTTGATGTCTATGTCATAACACACAGTTATAAATGACAGATTATCGTCTTGTACAAATAGACTTGTACATAAACTGTACATGATTTCATTTTGTATTTTCACAAATTAAAAGCAGATGTATTGTGTTCTACAGTATGTCATGTCATGCGTTCTCAGACTTGTCTCTGACGGCTGTTGGCTGCCGACGTTTCTACGTCGACGTGCGGAGCAGAAGTCACTGCAATACAGTAGCTCTCAGCCATATTAAACACTTGTTTTAAAGAGGGACAAGACACACGCACACAACACCAGACTGTCTGTGATTGCCAGAATGATCAAATGTTGCAGGACACCTCTGGGTACCCTCTGGATAATGGCTGATAAAAACACTCCACATTCTCACCTTGGGGATAGAGAAAGCCCATCATGTTGCTTGTTAACGATTTTACACACCATGGCGCTGTGGGAGACTGTCAGCATGCCAATAATATTTACAGTCTAACACCTCGCAGAGAGGCCGCTGATTTCCCTGATCCTCCTGCCAGCGGCTGTGTCACCTCTTGTCAGCAAACAAACGTGCGTAACCATCACTGTGAAAACACACGCAGATTAGTACATGTATCAACTATACCTGTATTTATGGATTTTATAGTGCAAGTTATTTAATTGTAAACATGTTGCTGCAAACTGGATTGGCTGAAATCTGTTACCTTTTTTTTTCCTAAATAAACCATTTTAAAACTATTTGCATTGACGTACTAGGATGTAACAAGAATAGTTAAAAAAAAAAAGGTCTTGTAAAAGAAAGAAAAAGTCAGTACGACTGAATGTTCTGTATGATAATACATTGCTGCACTAAGGACCAAATGTTAAGAGTCCAGCCAGATTGAGGTTATGAGTCACACACAAAGAAGTGTGGAAATGTACGTTATGAGTTGACGGAGAGCTTGAAACAGCCAGATGTCACAAATAAATGTGAAAATGGTTCTTCTGGGCAGTAACATATCAGCCAAACAATGACACTGTTGTACATGTAGGAGGATTATGACAGCCAAGAATGAGGGTTTAAATGAGGGGGTACCGCTGGCCTTCCTGTGGTCGGGCCTGCGATCAGAATCAAACCATGAATATAAAAGATTGATCTTCCATATCTAAAAAGCGAGGCCAGTGCTGAGTTGGCTTAAACCGGCATTCTTTCTAATGACCAGCAGGGGTCAATGCTTCAGCTCTGATTATCCCCAAGTTTACAAGAAACTGAACCCACATCTCAATTGAATTTACAACTGCGGCAAACATTTTCCTAATGGCTTTTTGCTGTCATTTGGTTTTATCGTCTTCCTCAATTAAATATACATGACGATCATTTTGGACATCTTAGCACCATTTAGAGTAAAATATACAATAAAGCATCGTATGTTGTCGGGCATGGCTACATTATGAATGGCACGTTGCTGCTGCATGGGCTTGCAAATGTGGGCCACCGTTTACCCAACACTTAGGGTGTCAGAATAAATACGATGGCAATAGCCAAAATATTAGACCTAAGGAATATAACTGGTTTTTATGCTTCAGTTGTTTGTGATGATGTTCTCTTTATTTAAGAGTCCAAGTGAGCTAATGCAAGCTGTGATGTGGACATTTGTGTATTCTGTATTATAAAGACATTAACATATTTTTGTGTAAACTGTGAATATTAACAAACAAGACGTCATCTGTTCCTTATGTCGGGCTTCCTGCTGACTATGTTGCCTACTAGTTAGGTTGCTAAATAGCAGGAAAACTGTATCAACAAATCATAAATCAACAACCCCAGAATGCTCTGACAGAAAATTACATCTCAGAAAACACCCAAATAGGACATTTTTGGAGAAAATATGCATCTATATTTAAATTCTAATCATGACACCTGACAAATGCTGTAGAGCCTGTGTATAATAATGAATAATGCTGGTGAATAGTCCATGAATATGTTCATTGTCGTTGCACAGATGTGACAACTTGAGACAGAAAGCGATGGCATGTATGTTTGAAGGGAGCCAGAAAAAAATTGTATTTGCATCCTAGAATATATCACAACAAAATAAATCCATGGTCACCTCTGAAGAGATTTCTTGCCCAGCTGCACCGTTGATGATAGTTTCCATGACAATGCAGCACTCCAAGTGCATCAATGCCAGCCTGGATAAACAGTGATCCTTTTCCAAAACAAGGGGGTCATTACTGCAGCTTGTCAAATCAATGTTGAGAGTGTCCCGGCTGATTAAGGCGTCCCCTCTCCGTCCTGACAAAGTGTCAATAGTGGCTGGCCTGTGGCTGCACACTCCCATGATTGGACTGAAATGCCTATCAGTCAGGCAGCTGAGCTGGACTAATGATTCCCTGTGCTGCCTATTAGAGGGACATGACAATTTAATCCTGTGGGCCAGGCAGGGAAAAAGTGACCTTGGAGCTTTATATTGAGGCTGAGGTAAATTGACAAGAGCAGATAAATCTTTACCTGGGGCTATTAACAGAATTAAAGAACAACAAAGGCAGAGGGTTCTCTCTTTGTTGTTCTGTTTGTCCCTTCCCATTTTAACCATGTCATAGAAAGATCATTTGAGTTTGAACACGATAGGCTAAAAAAAAAAGAAAAAAAAAAGAAAGTACTACATATCTCTCCATCGTTAATATTTCCACTCTGCACTGGTAAAATTGATGGAAAGCTTTCAACAACACAGAGCCAAATGGAAACCATTGGTTGAATTCATCTGTGCTTTGCAGTCAAGCTGGAATATTGAAAGTGGATATTGCTTGAAGCTCTGTGTTTTTCAGATGTTCAAAGCCATTCCAGCATGGCCCCAGGGCAAGATATATTTCCTCGGACATCTATCTTAAGGCTATAAGAATATTGTCTACATGGTTGGAAAAAAGCCATGTGTTTACACAGATGTTTGAAGCTTTTAGCACACATCTTCCTGTTTTGAGGCGCACTACTATCTTTTGTGCCAAGGGCCATATACATTTTGCATTAGTTTCCCCTTTGATAGAGAAATAAAGGAGGGCAGGGGAGCTTTGACGTGAACACACAGTCTGCAACAAAGCAAAGATTCTCTGAGATGAACCGGGAAACTTAACATTTCCAGCCTTGCAAATTCATTTGTTCCTCTATTTTTTCCACCCCTTTCTAAGTAGATTGTTTAATGTGACCTGTTTACAAAGAGAGGAAATATGCCTCTCAACATTTCTGCGAGAGAAAACAGAAATCAAATGGCAAAAGATACAAATTTCATCCCGCTGCAAGGATAAATCACCAGCACTGGAAGGCAATTTGCCTGCGAGGCCCAGTTGCTACACTGACCCTTTATGTTCAAAGTAAAGGTCAACATTTGCTTTCTTTTGCTTCTCTCCATGAATGCATAAATCAAAGCTCTTGGCATTTCAATGTTTTAAGTTGGAAATACACTTCATCGTAAGAAAAATGGAACCTGTGCAATTCAAGAATATCAAAACTTTAATGTAACACAAAGTAAAATACCATCTGTAAATGTTTTTCAGCGCAAATAACACGCTGAATTAATTTTTGTGGCAATTTTACATCTTCAAGCAGTTCTGTTGGGCCAAATTATGCTCGTGCAAATTTAAGTCACCTTCTGTTTTACTTCCTTGCAAAGAAATTAGCAGCAACAAACAGCAAACAGATGGCAACGTCCCCCAACATCGCTTCTCATCCAAGTTGTAAACATGATTTACAATTTGCACGATATTATTTACTGTGATTCATGTTTCCGTCAGGTCCTCACTGGAGGTTAATAGAAATGCCAGCATGCTTGCTGATTTACTTAGTAAAATTTTCATCCCAAGGTTCAGGTTCAGAAGATTGGAGTCAGGGAGAATTACAGGATTCATGCATTATGCAGAAGACGTTGACACGACCTTCAGCCATCACACTCTTCCCTATATATCACAGCAGGGTTGACCCTTCCAAGGCCAGATGGAGCTTTTGATATATTTAACCACTTCTGCCATTAGATTACTCACATACTTTATGAGCTGAACCCATTTTAACCAGCCAGCAACAGCATCATTTAGATTAAAAGTTGTTTTACACATTTTATTTGCCTTTTACTGCGGGGTGATGCTTCAGCGGCGAGGACAGCGTTCGTAAGTCAACGGCAAACTAAATCAACAAATAAATCGCCTCGTGGCCTCTCGGATTTTTATTCCTCACATTATGGCTTTGCCATATGTTGGCCATATGTTGAAATAAAGAGGAAACGCTGCTGCTGTTAGACACAGAACACATCATAAAATGATAGGAAATAAAGAGCTGTTTTAGAGTATGGGGTCCATTTTAATATAATTGGCTTTAGAATTATTTATGACATTAATTGCCACATTATCGACTGGCTGTCAGCTCCTTGGGCTTGCAGTCCATTCTTCTTTGCACAGAGCGCCAGCTCAGCCTAAAGCAGACTGACAAGCTTATTATACCATCTTCCCACTCAATGATAAATGCCACTAATGGGAATATGGCCTAGAAATAAGAGTCCATACTCACCTTAAACAGTCTCCCGGGATATTTAGATATGGATACTTCACTATGCCTCATTTCCTCTTGAATAAAGTTTAAAAGAAATTAAACACAAATAATAAAACTGCTCTTCTTGAGCCATTTCTGTTATATAGAGAGAGTTCAGAAGCATATGAATCCACACTTATTATGTTTAACCATCAACAGGACCTCCAGACAGACAGAAGTCTGCAACCACATTTGGACACCAGAGAATATGACATTGCAGGAGCAGCCCAACTACGCAGAAGTGAGAGGGAAGCCTGGGGGAGTGCCTTTTCGAATATAAATGTCACTTTTTGTTAAAAGAGTCAGATGCAACTTCGTAAATGCTTTCAGAATGAGACAATTGCACGTCATCTGTTTCATCTCATCGTTTTTTTATGTGCCTTTTTGGAACAATCCTCATTCTGATGGGGTCAGAACATGTCATACAAAATGTAATTTTCTGCATGACCCTGACTACAAACTCAAAAAGACTACTGTGTACTACAGATGATACAGTATATTCTTGATGTGCCACCCACCTAAATGTTTAGAGAAGAAGAGGACAAATATCAGGAACATCTTCCTGTCACTCAACAAGCACTGTTTAATACAAATACCCCCCTTTCTTTCTTTCTTTCTTTCTTTTTTTTTTTTTTTTTTTTGGTGTTAATGAAACTGTTTACGTATTCTGACTTCACATTGGATGTATCCTGACAACAATGAGAACTGACACATACCAAACTTGGTATGTCCCAGAGCCATCTTCAGTGGCTGGGATGCTGTCAGCTCCACGTACATCAGTGGTGGAGTTTCAATGGTAGCGCGACACATGTCACAAACTTTACATGTCTGCTCTTTTCTGTATGGTGCTTCTGAGTCCCACAGATGGGATTTTACAAGCATTTATGTTTGTATAAATGCTGGTAAAAAACACAAAAACAAAAAAAAAAATGAACAAAAAAAAACTAAAGCGTTGTTGCTATGATAATGTCAAGTACGAAACTTCTTCTTAAATACATACTTATGAGGCTCATCTGAACCCTCCGTGGTTTATAAAATCAAAATAATCCAGACGAGTCCAGCTGTTTTTGTTTTAAATATACTGTATATGATCATTGTATTTAATGACCACGTTATCCTGCAGCTGCATCATCAGATTCAGCCTCCTGCTTGGATAGTTCAACAGGAAACGCTATCTCTGGTGACTGCACATGCCTAGTGCAGCCAGACACACATCTGAACTTTAACCTCCTTTGATCAGCAGTTTTGGCAAGGCAATCCATCATGGTGCTCTTACTGTCAGAAGAGGTGCCTGGCTGCAGCTGTGTGTCACTGGCTAAGAGGGGCTGCTTAAAGGCAATCATGTCAACCTCCACGCGACTGCTCAGACTCCCAGATTGAAGGACGACTTGACAGGGCCAGAAGAGTCAGCTGAAGACACTGGAGGGTTGTGTCTGACTGCTCTGCAGCCATGAAATGATGGCTGATTTTATCCTCTGTGAACAACTGACCGAATAAACCCATAAATGGATGAAATTCAATAAATGAGTAGCCGACATTTCTCCTGAACTGCATTTGTCCTGTTTTGATTTTGGGGTGAAACACACTATGTGATTCACGAGGAAAGTTATCTGGTTTATAAATTAAATTAGTACCTAACCAGTGATCTAAAGCTGGTCTGTTTATCGTTATAATAGCGAGGCATCAATGCCTTTCAAATGTTGACCTTGAAAACATGTGTCTGCCTCAGGGGAGACAGTGAGGGTACTCTTTAAAGGGATCACTGAAATCGCTGAGCAATGAGATTGAAATTTGTAATTAGAAGAAACAAAAAAAAAAAAAAAGCTTTATTCGTTTTTTTTCTACTTTACTTCTTTGGCAAGTCTTCAGTGTGAGCTGACTGTAGAGAAAAGGACCAAAAAGCACCGACTCAGATAGTAATAAAAGAGACTTGCTGAGAATAGTTTGTGGGTGAATGCTGTTTTTCCTCTGGACAGGAATCTTCTATGGGAGTTTTTAACCTATGTATACATATTAAACTCCATAAACAGAATTGTGAAAACGCTTGTGTAACATAGCTCATAGGTTTCTGATGAGTGGGTTTGAAGCCAAATTGACCTATTGGTAATTCCTGCCCCCTTAACTAACTTGTTATTAACAGTTTTACAGTGCTGACTGCCTGTGTGAAAACCTTGTCCCCACGTAAGGAAACAGAAGAGCACAACTTTTCACTGAGGCGCATTCAAATGGGACTCAAATATCCCATGAACTAGATATTATAATTGATATAGTTGGTAATCAGGTTAAATTGAAGTTAAGGGTTTGCAAGTGAGGGGCCCCTGAGCAAGGCCCTTAACCCTAACTGCTCCCGAACACCGGACAAATGGCAGCCCAGTGCTCCTGGTGCAATTACTGGTGGGTTGAAAGCCGAGAACTCATTTCAGTGTGCGCTTCGTGAAATGTATACTGACAAATAAAGCTAATTATTATTATTATTATTACAATTCACGATCGCGGATGACAACATCCAGGATCAACACTGTCCATGCACCGCAGCTTAAGATCAAATGAACTACTTTTTATTCACTGCGTTTCAAAAGACGCTAGTTCACATCTCTTGCACCACAGAACTTCACATCTGGTGCTACACAGCAAGGATCTGAAACCACAGCACTGCACACATGCAAGTCATGGAGTTACGATACTAGCGACCTAACACTTGATTCGAACTTATAACGTTCTAGCTCCATAATGTGAACTAAACTCACGACTAACTTACATAAGGCAAAGGTTGTGTTGCTTCATAAGAACTGCAGTCACGTAACTTTAGATACCGTTAGCAGAGTTAAAAGCATTGTTGCTTTGATTTGCCTCAGGATATATTTTGTTGATCGTCTGCTCGTTAAGTTGACAGCTTAATCCAAGCAGATGCTAGGATTTAGTAGGATTTAGTGAATGGAATTAAATAAACCCCTTTTCCTATCCTCTTGTGATAACTGGAACCAGTATTTACAAGCTCCCAACATCATTTCCAAACTTTTTTGGCGTAAACTCCATAAGACAGGTGAGAGCAGGATCTTCCAATCTTTTCCGAAAGTTAAACATCGGGAAGCCTCATTCCGATTCTGAAAGGTGCAGATGTCCTTGCCAAAGTCTCGGTGAGATAAATACGTCTGCATTTCAGGAGTGGGTCTCACATATAAGTCAGTTATAGGTGCTCTGGTTAACACAATACAGGCTACAGCTGTATACAGCAGTATACAACTCCAGATAATCCAAAAAATGGCCAAATCCAGGATGAACAAGCAAGCCTGGCAGCTGCTTGGAACATGAACACGTGACCTTAGCTACTACAAGATTGAGCTCTCTTAACTTGGCTATGACGCTGAGCAACATTATGTAACCGCAGGGTTGGGTCCGCTCTGCCACGAGGGGTCGCTGTGGGGCTGCTACAACACCCCAGACCCTTCTGGCCCTGCACCTGCGACAACTTGTCTAATTAGCAGCATGGACACTTTATAGAGTAACACACAGGTTTCTCCTGATGCTGCCCCGGCTGGTTTTGGGACAGTTTTTGAGGAAGGCAACCAACGCGGGTCCAGTCCGGTTTTTAAAGGATATTTCTAATCTTTTCCTTTTAAATCTGTTGATTCATGCAGAGTTGGCCTAGTACTAATACATCTGTGTTTGGATTGCATCATAAAATATTTGCTGTGTTAGTTTTACACCACCCTGAAAAGGTGATGCCTGTTTGTACGTTTCCTTGATTTTTTTTTTTTTTTTTTTTTTTTTTTTTTTTTTTTTTTTTTCCATCATCCCAAGTTCATTAGGAATATTTTTAAATCACTAGAGCCTAGGCACTGACTGATCCTATTTAGTTTTTCTTTTTATGATCTTTAATGTTGTTGTTTATCACATGTTGCATCACTGAATAAAGCTAAAAGCAAAAGAATGCTTTTGATTACTTTAAACCACCTCTTTTGCTCCCTTTTTATTTTATTTTAATTTTTTTTTTTTTTTTAAACTTGTGCGGTCAGTGTTGGGGATATAGCGTACCATCTGGGTGAAAGGCCTAGTGTGCCGGTGTTGGTTTATCTCAATCTAAGACCGTATCCCTTTACATTTACATTCCAGGTTGGCGCGAGGGAACATTACCTAACGGCACAGAGTTTTTGTCTTCAGTGATGTCTTTACTGCTTGTGTATCTCTACTGGATTCCTCATTGAATCTGTCTGTTCATCCTTCAGATGTCACTACCGGAACAACATCTGAAACGATGATCGCTGGCGCTGAAACGAGGACCGCAAGAGCTCCTGCCAACCTCTGACAGATGCTGTTTGGAAAGCCGCCCCCAGTCGTCATTTGGAGGACTGCTTTTCCACATTGGATTCAAAAAAGGTTAGAATACATTAATTAAGAACTTGCTCATAGTAATTCCTGTTTGAATAATGCCACTTGTCAGGTCACAGAGACTTTGCCTCAATCCATGTGTAAATAAGGCCAACCAGTGAGCTGTATTCTAGCTCCACTGTCAATGATTTTCTGACAGGATGTGAATTCTCCATCACTTTTATGCTGCCACTGAGTGCATTAATGGCAAAACTGGGCCCGACTTTCAGACAAAGAAGCTGAGTGACGGATTGCTGACTGCGGCTCCAAGTGTGCAATAACATGATGTGAAAGGACATTGTCAGGAGCTGAGGAGACGAGCCAAGATTGTACATAGTGACAGAAAACAGAGACGAGGACAGAGATACTGGTGCCATATTAGTGGCCAGCATATTCAAACACCATCCTTGAGTCTAAGCAAACTTGACATCACCTCCAATGGCTTCAAAGTGTTCCCTCCCCTCCACCTCCCCCTTCTGTCTGCAGCCAGCTTTCCCCTCTGATGTGTCTCCACACTCTGCTCTCTCTTATGCAGAGTTACCAGCAGGCCTGTTCTGACAGGACAGGAGGATGGAGGCGCTGCGGCCTGCGGATGCCCTCAGTCAATCTACATTTGGTCACCGCGGTGGGAAGTGTGCTCATTTTTTCCGATATCTGAGCTACTTGAGGTGATCTGAACGCTGAAGTGTGAGGAGCTGTCACCTTGCATAAAAGTCTGCACCAGCAGCTCCTGATATGCTTTGAGGGTGGGAAGGCGATGGAGATCTCTTTGCTCTGATAGGCTGTGAAGACACCAGGGACCCTATAAGAGAGAAGGAGAAAGTATTCCACGCTGTCTGCCTGGGGACAGGAGGTCGGCGGGGAAGGAGGCTGCTCAGCACCAGGCCCCTCACATTCTCGGAGCAGATTTATGCTGTTACCAGGCCAAACATAGTGAAGCTATTTTAATACGATATCAACAAGAGGCCAGCAGAGAGGCGCGCGAAATAAATGCAACACGGAAGACAAAAAGCAGTCAAATCCTACATGACAAGATAGCTGCATGTGAAAGTGTGATTTGGTAGAACTGGACTTGTTTCAGGTTTGTGTTGGTTGTGATGAGCACCAATGTCTGCACTCCCCAGGCCATTAACAGTTCAGCCTGCGTTCTCCAGCAGCTGAAGAGAGCGCAGCATGTAGCAGTGGTGTCGGTGGTGACCGGCACCAAAAAAAAAAAAAAAATGTGCCAGAGGCAGAAAGGCTGGACTACGCTGCGAGTAAAGTTGGCAGCTGTGCGGCTGCTTGTGATAAAGTGCAGCTCAGTGTAAACACACTCTGGGGCTCCCCGCACAGCTGGCGACCATAGGTTACAGTCCCAAAAGATGAAGTGCAGGAAAGGGATCGCAGGAGGGAGAGCTGAATGGGAGGATACAAATCTACATATCATGTCTGGGATGGATCAAGGTTTTTATTTCTTTATGTTGTGATTTTCTTTTTTTTTTTTTTTTTTTTAAATCGTCATGAGAACAGGAAAGATGATGATGATGATGATTATGAGGAGGGTGATGTATTGTCTCAGAAAAGTGCACTTGTGTACAAACATGCTTTCATCTTGATGTAGTTTTACAGTTTTTATTTTTTATTTTTTTTTCCTCTTTAGTACATGATTTCTTCTTTTATTCTAATGACACAACGATTATGAAATATGCTGGATGAGCACACATTTGTAACACTGTATTATTTATTCTCTCAAAGATGAAATGTCACAGAAACCAAAAATCCACAGGGGATTGAATCAGTGTGGAGATTTGCCGTTTTTTGTTGATTTTTCTTTTTCTAAACACATTTGTAAAGGTGTGTTATTTATGGAAATAACCCTGCTCCTCCTCTGAATATTCTCCTGGTCTGAAATGCTGCAAAAACATTCTGGTGGCCAAAATCCCACAAATAATGCGAGGGGAAATATTTGCTTTGGATCTTAACATGCCCTTAGATGTTATTAGGGTTTAATATGCAAAGAAATACTCTCTGTTCTCATACTTCACTTGCAGTTTTGATGACATTTCCACTGTCTTTATGCTTACATCCTTCTGTTCCTCAGGGAAACACGAAGCCGGAGATGATAGAGTTTCGCAGACATTTATTTTTCTTTTCTAGTGATTTAGCATGACTCTGCTTGTCAGCGTGATTTAGAGGAGGCTGGGGTTCTGTTTATTGTAACCAAATAAGTCCAGCGCCTGCATGCTTTCAACTTCAGTTATTGATTAAACTTTTAAACAGTTTCCATATTATCTAGGGACTACCACGAGATTAATTTTGCGTCACTGTTCATCTGTGATTCATTAGCACTTTCGACAGCTAAACCATAAGGACTCTGTCTTGAGACAAGGCCATTTTTCACACCGGAAAAGTGTGTGAAGACCAACGAAATGTTGCTCACAGTAACAGACAATACAGGTAATGTGATGCACAGATGAGACTCGCGTTCAGAGAGAATTAAGTTCACAGGGAAATATTTTGTAATGTAAAGCATGAGGACAATTCTGAGAAATGACCGCTTTTATTCCTGTCAAAAAACACGCGAAACGGATCCAGCAATTCAAGAAGCTGGTAAACACTCAAACATCTGGAGCACCAAATAGCTCAGCTGGTTGAGTGGTGCCTCATAGACAGACTCCACATGCAGCTGGACCAGGTTTTAGTCCCAGGAGGTGGCCCTCTGCTGCATATCGCTCACTGACTGACTATCCTGCTTATCTGTTTTCATACTTCCTATAAATGTCATTATATCCTAAGGGGGGGGGGGGGGGGGGGGGGGGTAGCTGGACAACCACATGCTAAACAAAGCTACCCCAACTTATGGAGATGGATGCCATATGTCAGGCAAACGCAGGGCAAGTGAGGAGCAATCCTGCCTACTGCAGACACTGACCATTTTCCAAACCATATGCATACTGCACGCTGCAGAGTAGTGTGCATTGCATAATAGTATAGAAGTTGTCTTCAATATGCAGTAGATCAAAATGAAAGTGTGTGTGTGTGTGCGTTAAAATATAAACAGGGCTGGAACCACGTGAAAATCTTTTTAGAAATATGAATGTCTGAGAATTTAATAGATCAATATAAATGTTCATGTTTTAACTCCGTTACGAAGCAAGAAAATTTTAAAGATTTTTCATTATTTTGTTGCGTTTTCGCTTCGCTCGGTAAAATAAATCCGTTAGGACCGTTTCCAATAAAGCACGCAGTCCATTTATTTCACTCAAGCCCCTCACTATTTATTTACACATTTCCACAACGGATGTTTTGTAAAGTATGATGCAAAGTGAAGCCTTCAGGCTGACACGTCTTCGTGTGTGTGCGTGTGTGTGTGAGAGACCAAACAAGAAATGCAGTATGAACACGAGCCCTGAGCTTGCTGTGTATGAAAGCATGTTGTGTCCAGAGGCTTCGGGTCAGCAGTCAATTAAATTATCACACCAAAATGAAAGACTTAGAAAAATCCCCTTTCTGAATAATGGCTGTCACACACTCTGTATCCTCCATGATGTTGTGTAAAAAGGTTGCACCAATGGGATTAGGGCTTCATCCTCAGCTGCTGCGGTGCCCAGTCTAAAATGACTATCCCCTTATCTCAAGGCAACAGAGCGACATTATGTTATGTACCGACTTCGTCGAGATAGAATGGATGTCATTGAAATTAATTTAATCTTTCTTAAATTAGCTTTAGACTCTGATCTCTCCCAGTCAGAATTTATGTCCTCCAGAATTCAATTTCCTCCGCACTGTGATATGCTTTTATCAGTTGGTAACTATTCGGTGGCCTCCAATAATGAGAGCTGTCACGGAGGCCAGGGGCTGATAGTATTTGATGGAGACCATCTTGTGACCACTGGAACTGTTGTCCCTATCTTCCAGGGACGACACAGGAAAGACTGGAAGTTTCCCCACACTTAACCCAGCAGTTCCCAGCAAAGCAACGGGAACTTCAGAAGCTGATCAATCTGGTTGCGTATTAATCCAGTTTCAGGTGATCGTTAGGCTGCTGGAGCGCATCTGCGTTTTGTTTCATTTACTGAAATGAGAAGAAAAGAAAATGTTCAATAGTGATTCTTATGAAAATTAACTGATAAAGACACAAAGATTACTATCAAAAGACTGATTTGATTCACTTAAAACAAACGCCAACTAAGTTTACAGCCTCTGCAATTACTGGTAAAGTTATTAATCAAGAAACTGTAGGTGGCAAATATATGATTAACATAAAAGGAAGATGTAGAAGAACTTTGAAGCCTGGCACTTTTAGTCGTGTTTCCCACAGTTTTGACATTGAAAGCGATTTCATACCTTTTTTTTGTCATTATTTTATAACGCAGGTAGTGAAGAAAACAAATCTATTGCAGATCTTTTCAGAGCAGGGTTGGTGGGCTATCGGTCCAATTAGTCAACCTGGAAGGGTTTCGGGGCAAAGGTGGCTTGGCGGGAGGATCCTGCTGCACAGCAGCCGACGTTCCAGAGGCCCTCAGGCCGCCCAACTACAGCTTCACTAGGAAAAGCTTCGTCTTGGGACCTTTTCAGGACCCAGTGTCAGTCACAGTTTTCTGATAGTACAAATAACTGTGCAACAAGTCATATTATCTTTTGAAAAATGAATGATTATGCTGTGCTGGGCTGGGCCCTCATTCAGTTCAGAAGTACACTAAAAGTGCCAAATAGTGTCGACAGCAGTTTGACACAATAGACCGCAGTGCAGCTGTAACTTAAAAAAACAACAAAAACACACCATAAGAATGGTTATTATCTTCAACATGGCAGACGTCGCTGCATGCTTTCACCAGCGAGGGAAGGATCTTATTCCAGCATTGCAGAGGCGTTTGCATCCACTTTTCAAAAAGCCAGCACATCGCCCTCGGAGATAACGCCAGCGTAGGTCATACGTTGTGACCTGGAGTCTGCAGGGGGCCAGCAACAACAGATATCATCACGAAGAGACCAAATCACCAAAAAGAGGAAGTAAGCGTGATTATGAGTTTCACACACTTTGTCAACTACGACTTCTGGCAAATTAGACAGAAGTTAAAGGACCAATAACACCGACACAGCTTTATAGAACATTAATAAATGTTTGAAACATTAATAGACGCCGCAGGACATGGCCCTTCCATGAGTCAATTGGAAAAAAAGAAAGCCACAAAATGAGCTGTGTTCGCCTGGCATTGGTAATTACATTTTATTTATATAGCGTCTATTACAGTATAAGTTGTCTCTAGGCACTTTTCAGAGATCCAGAACATGACCACCGAGCAATTATTACATAAACAATAACAGGTAAAAAGTCCCTTTTTTTAAAAAAATTTATTTATTTACACGACACCATGCACATGCACACACACACTGATACTTCTGGTGTGTCATATCATATCAGATGAGCATAGACAGGCAGCATATTTCCAGACATTTCCCTCCTGCATTCAGCAGTCTTTATTGCTTGTATGTGTCACAAAGTGCAAAACGCAAAATACAACAGGGTGATAAGTCTCATCAGCTTTCTATGACTTAAAAAGTCCTGTAATAAGTCCTGCCTATCACTGAAATGTGCTTATTCATTTTTAAACTGGGAATTGATATATATCAGCAAGCCATGTTGTAATTTGTCCAAACCATTAATTTAATCCCAATGCCATAAGAGTTCAAGCCTAATGAAGTAAAATTAAACATAAAGACAGATTTCAACAGGATGCATGATACATTTTTTTTCCTCCTCGCCCTTCCATCCGTCATCTGAGAAAAGTGGTAAAACGTTTAATCTTTGAATATTTTTAGTTAAACTCTGACAACAAATCCTATGCACCAGTGCTAAGCTGAGGTTATCTCGTCATGACACTGTGACCCAATGTGGGTACATATTTGCAGTCTGGACCTCTGTAATAAATGATTCCATCATAGGAGCGTCTGTAGTTATACTGGTATGCCAACATTAGTAAAATAGCCTCAATCACCAGGTACAGCTGAGGCTGCAGGGAAAGCAGCTGTTTTACCTCTGTGAGGTATATATATATATATATAAATATATATATATATAAATATTTTTTTTTTTTTTTTTTTTTTCTTTTCTTCCCTTTCTTGTCAGTGTGGACATCGTGCACACGGTGTATGTACGATGCACACCGAAATTAGTCTCTGCTTTTAACCCATCAACTAGTTTCACTAGTGAGCAGTGGGGCTGCTAGCAGTGCAGCGCCCCGGGGAGCAATTGGGAGTTAAGGGCCTTGCTTAGGGGCCCCCAGTGATTTACCATTGTGGGCAGCCCTGGGCTTGAACCTGGGTCCTCCACGCCCAAGCCCACCACTGTAACCACTAGGCCACCACTCCCCCTTTTTCAGCATTGAACAGGGTAGTAGTGTTACCACATTGCCTCAACTCCAGAAATGAGCCATTCAACTCTCATGTTTACCAAGTCACCGAGTCCTGAATGTAGAGAGAAGCTGCTGCCACACAATGAAAAACGGGATTCTTTCAGACCATTTGACAGTAGAGGCATTTGAGTATTATGAAGAGCCAAAAGTGTTGCCACAGGCTACATTCATCAGAAACCTACCCCAGGTAGCTTCTAAGGTGGCTTCCTAAGACGCCAGCTACCCACCCGGCTCTCCGGTTATTACCTTCGTCTCATCTCAGCACCTGATGCTTAATAATCCAGTACCTGAGGGTCCATGTCTCTGTTTCTAAACTCTGATTTGATGTGGCAAGGAGACAAAAACAGGGAAGAGGGGGTACGAAAATAAAAGAACAAGGGATCAAAAATAACTGTGCCAGGCAAGCTGAGTGGAGTGGGGCCCATCAACACCAATAACCGTTAGCCGTGAACATGTGTGTCACAGTGAGACAAGTGT